>OU898284.1:115443703-115498363 GCA_918026665.1 Diabrotica balteata | reverse complement strand
ACTTTGTTCCCTACTCTGATCGAGTATTAATGCTGTCTCTAAACTCTCATTTAAAACGTAAAATAAATATAATCCAAGTATATGCACCCACTGCAGACAAGGATGAAGACACCATAGAGGCCTTCTATGAACAAATCGACAATGTCTTAAGACTAACTAAAAGACAAGATATAAATATTATAATGGGTGATTTGAACGCTAAAGTTGGCCAAGGAGAAGTGGAGAATTGCGTGGGGCGATATGGACTCGAGGAAAGGAATGAACGTGGCGATAGGCTTGTCGATTTCTGTGTCAATGAGGAACTCATAATTACAAATACCTTGTTCAAACTTCCTAAACGTAGACTATATACATGGAGGTCACCAACTGACAATAACAACAAAATAGTCAGAAATCAAATAGATTATATTATCGTCAACAGAAGATATAGAAATTCTATAATATCATCTAAAACTTATCCAGGAGCGGACATATCCTCCGACCACAACCTGGTTGTTTTGTCGATGAGAGTGAAACTAAAGAAGGTCAACAGCCCTAGCACCAAGAAAATCATAGATGCAAGACGTCTCAAACAAGACAACACATATGTGGAAACCAAATTTAAAATAAACGAGAGCTTAAGGAAAGTCAAAGAAGATAATGCAGAAACTCTAACTATTGACCAAAAATGGGGAAAAATTCAACATGCCCGTGTGTCAGTTGGAAAAGAAACCCTCAAACCACTTAAAGAAAAAACAAAACCTTGGATGACAGTAGAAATTCTTGAACTTATGAAAGAACGAAGAAAACATAAAGCAAAAGACCTGAATAAATACAAAGAAATTCAAAGAAACATCAGAAAGAAAATTCGAGAGGCAAATAGAGGTGGCTCTCTCCGACAGATGCAAGGAAATAGAAGATCTGGATAAAAAGTACGATAGCTTTAATTTACACAAAAAATCAAAGAAATGACAGGTTCTAGAAAGCGTACAAAAACGAATATCCTTAAAATGATAAAGGGGATATTATTACTGATATGAAGGAGAGATTATGTCACTGGACCAATTACATTCAACCACTATTTAATGGTGAAAGAGAAGAACTGTCATTAGAAATCACCGAGGATACTGAACCACCAATATTAAGAGAAGAAGTCATATATGCCATCAAAAACACAAAAGAGGGTAAAGCTACTGGACCAGATGAGGTGCCCATCGAATTATTAAAACTCATCGATGAAGATGTTATTGATGTAATGGTTGAACTCTTTAATCTAATATATCAGACTGCCACAATCCCCAGACAATGGCTGCAATCAACCTTTGTAGCAATTCCCAAAAAACCAAGTTCAACAACTTGCTCAGACCACAGAACAATAGCTTTAATGAGTCACACACTTAAAACATTTTTGCAAATAATTCACAGCAGAATTGTTAAAACTCTTGAATGTGAGATTGGTGACACACAATTTGGCTTTAGAAATTGTATGAGTACAAGAGATGCTTTGTTCGGCTTGAATGTGCTGGCTCAGAGATGCATGGACATGAATCAGGATATTTACTTATGTTTTGTAGACTTTGAAAAGGCATTTGATAAAGTTCAACATAAAAGCTTGTAGATATATTAAAAATCAAAAATATTGACAGTCGTGATCTGAAAATTATATCTAATTTATATTGGAATCAAACTGCCAAGGTAAGAGTTGACAGCCAGTACACCGAAAATATCAAAATACAGAGAGGAGTCCTCCAGGGTTGCGTGTTGTCCCCACTACTTTTCAATGTCTACAGTGAAGCGGTATTTCAAGAAGCGCTCTCAGACTCAATAGAAGGTATATCTATCAATGGAGAAGTTTTGAATAACTTACGTTTTGCAGACGATACAGTAATAATTACGGATAACAACAATGATTTACAGAACGTAATGCAACGCCTTAATGAACGCTGTCAAGAGTACGGACTGAAGATAAATTTAAAGAAAACTAAATGCATGATCATGACTAAATCTGCACATGCAAATATCCAATTGACTATTGAAGATACTGCAATTGAGAGTGTTAATAACTATAAATACTTAGGAACATGGATAACATCAGATGTAGACCAAACCAAAGAAATTAAGACACGTATTGAAATAGCACGTATATTATTTATTAAACTTAAAAAGTTTCTTTGTTGTCGGGATATAAGGTTAGAACTACGCCTGAGAATGCTTCGATGTTACGTGTTCTCTACTCTTCTTTATGGTTTGGAAGCTTGGACACTAAAACAAGTTCATCTGAATAAGTTGGCCGCCTTTGAATTTTGGTGTTACAGAAGAATCCTACGAATATCATGGATTCAAAGAATGTCAAACATGGAAGTAACTAGAAGGATAGGAAATGAGGCGGAAATAATATTAACTATTAAAAGACGAAAACTTGAGTACTTGGGACATGTGATGAGAGGGCAAAAATACGCATTATTACAACTTATTATGCAGGGCAAAATCCGAGAAAGCGAAATGTGGGAAGACGAAGAATATCCTGGCTTAAGAACTTAAGGGAATGGTTTGAATGCAGTAGTGCAGAACTTTTTAGAGCGGCAGTCAACAGAGTCCGCATAGCCATGATGATTTCCAACCTTCGATAGAAGATGGAACTTAAAGAAGAAGACGATAAAACATATATAGGAAGGTCACAGTATATTGCTAAAGAAAGCAATATACTGTGGTAAAGTCTCGTTTTGTGGTGTATACGTTCCACAGAAGAGCGCATATAAAAAAAATTGCATAAACAGAGACATTACTTGCTTTGAAAAAGTAGGGATACGTTCCGAAGCCTTCTAAAATTACATAAAACCAAGAAAAAAACAAAAAAGTTTGCATAAATTAAAAGAAATAAGCTGCATGACAAATTACTTCGAAAATCTGAAAGAAATTCATATATAAAAGTTAAAAAAACTTGTATTCAAAACTTAATTAATTTTATTTTATATGGGAAAGTAATAGGTACATAATAGTTTTACATTTTTAATCATTATCGCTATCTGATACTGGTTCGCACCGTTTCCAAAGTAGCTCAAAATCATCTTCAACGTCAGAAGAAACTGTCTATGCAATTTATATTTGCGGTAAAGGCGATGGATTTTCACAAACTTCTTCACTTCAGTCATTAACATTATATAGAACAGGTATAATACCTAAAGAATGGCTCCAATCAACATTCATACTGCTTCCCAAAAAAGTCAATGCAAAGGAGTGCAATAAACATCGCACCATAGCCTTAATGAGTCATGTCTTGAAATTGTTTTTAAAAGTAATTCACAATAGAATACATAAGAAATTAGATGAAGGCATAAGTAATACTCAAATGGGATTTAGGAAAGGACTGAGAACACGAGATGCACTGTTTGCAGTAAGTGTTCTTTCGCAGAGATGCTTAGATATTAATCAGAAAGTATATGCCTGTTTCATTCATTTTGAGAAGGCATTTGACAGAGTGCAGCATAATCGACGGAGAAATTTTATTAAATAAAAACATAGACATTAGAGACATTAGAATCATCTGTAACCTCTATTGGAATCAAACAGCAAAAGTGAAAGTTGAAAACGAATTGACCAAGGATATCCAGATTCGCCGTGGGGTCCGCCAAGGATGTATTTTATCACCCTTGTTATTCAATTTATACAGTGAAGCCATCTCAGAATTAGCGCTTGCCGAGATCAGTGAGGGCCTTATAATAAACGGTGAGCCACTTAATAACATACGATATGCTGACGACACCGTCCTTCTGGCAGGAACACTAGAAGAACTGCAACACCTTGCTGAACAAGTAAATATATATTGCAACGATTATGGACTAAAAATGAATTTGAAGAAAATTGAAAGAAAAGCACAAAACATCAAAGTTAAGCTAGTACTAGATAATACAGAAATTGAACAAATATCTTCGTACAAATACCTTGGAGCATGGATCACAGAAGATACTGATCAGACAAAAAAAATAAGATGCCGCATTGAAATTGCGCGGTCAACTTTTAATAGAATGAGAAAACTTTTTTGTAATCGCGATATCAATATATCGCCCCGGATAAAAATGCTTTGATGTTATATTTTCTCTACCCTTTTGTATGGAGTTGAAGCTTGGACACTTAAAAAATCCAACATTAAAAACCTAGAAGCATTCGAAATGTGGTGTTACCACATTTCGAATTCTTCTAGGTTTTTATTGT
The DNA here is from genome assembly GCA_918026665.1 of Diabrotica balteata. Classification (NCBI taxonomy): domain Eukaryota; kingdom Metazoa; phylum Arthropoda; class Insecta; order Coleoptera; family Chrysomelidae; genus Diabrotica; species Diabrotica balteata. The sequence goes on along the minus strand of OU898284.1, from coordinate 115,494,172 downwards.
ATGACGTATTTTGAAAATATCATGGATGGATCGCAAAACAAACGAACAAGTTCTCGAACAACTAGGAAAACAATGCGAAGTTTTAAATTGCATAAAAATCAGGAAATTGGAATACTTGGGCACATCATGAGAGGTGAAAAGTATGAACTACTAAGGAATATAATGCAGGGTAAAATCAAAGGTAGAAGAAGCTGGAAAGATGTAAAATCTCGTGGCTACGCAATCTCCGTGAATGGTTTGGATACAGTTTAATTGAACTATTGCCAGAATGATTTCCAATCTCCGATAGGAGTGGAACTTGAAGAAGAATTAGTCATTAAACTTTGTGATGACGATTATAGTAATTTTTATGGAGCTCACGATATTCTGACATACAGTTCTGCTGCTCAAGTTGTAATTTAAAGCCTTGTTCAGAATTGGGGTCATAAATAAGAAATTGATTTTCTAATTTACTGCAAAGTTGAAGACCTTCTCGAATTAATTTGGCAGTGAGGGGAGTTGTTTTTTCTTCATCATTATCATCTTCTATAATATACTCACGACACCATCAAAACTTATATCACTTAAATCATGGCTGAATGTATTATAGCACGAAGGCTCATCGTGGCTGAAGGTATTAAAACAATCTCCGAGAATTTCATGTGCCAAATTAATTATTTCATCTGATAGTGTTCATGTTTGAATGGTTGCATTGCTTAATATTGTTCTGAAGCTATTTTCTTGTGGCATTTTAAATTAATTACTATTTAACTGGGAATAAGCCACAATTAAAGATAAAAATACGTTTATTGACGTTTCAATTTCCACTTCGGAAATCGTTCTCCATTTCCGAAGCTAATTGTTCTTCGAAGTTTTCGATTTCCGTAGAATTTATTTCTCTACCCTTTGGTATTTTCTCAGTGAAACTTTTTTTCAAACAAGGATTTTCTCCAGCGATAACTGATAGTTGTACAATTACATTTGCACTTACAAATCACCTAAAAATATATAAGTAAGACAGTGCAACATGATATACAAATCTCCTGCGTTGACCACGATTTTGCTGCTATATCTTTACGTTTTCTATGCTTTGCCAGCCTCCCTAAGTTGTGTTTGTTCCTTGCCAGTACAATTCTTAGAGTTTTCACTTCATTGCAACCAACTGTAGCCTTTAATCACAAGAAAATTAATAATAATAAATTGGACAGTCTGGCACATAACCCCTTTGTCAAGCAACAGGCAAGGCACATACCGCAGGCGCCATCTTTCCGTCCCTATACAAAGTTTAATATTAGGAATCGCACCTAGCGCCTTTGTTAGAACATACAGCATGGCAATAACTCAAAATCAAAAGTTTTGGCACTTAGCACCTTTGAAACTTTCACTGTTCTATTGTTCTACGAAGTTTTCGATTTCCGTAGAATTTATTTCTCTACCCTTTGATGTTTTCTCAGTGAAACTTTTTTTCAAACAAGGATTTTCTCCAGCGACAACTGATAGTTGTACAATTACATTTGCACTTACAAATCACCTGAAAATATATAAGTAAGACAGTGCAACATGATAGGTTGTTAAAGATGTTTCAAAACGTCCTGGACCTCGTAAATACGCATGCCCGAAAAATTAAATGGACCCTAAAAACATTTACCATTTTAAATTCATAGGAAATTAGGCGACAGGGTAGGATTTGCATGTGCTAATGGTGTCGAGTATTTTCAATAAATATGACATATTATGTTTCTCTAATCTTAAACATTCCAGTTAGTCATCACATTTTTATTTTGTCTCACATTGAAAGATGTAATAAAAATTTACGACTTCCTGTCTTCACTGTCGATAAGAATTGCTGTGTAAAAATGTAAAATATTTACATTGCACTAATTTGGCTTATAAATAAACCTTATAAGAACTGAAAAAAATCTAGAGGACAAATAAATAAATAACAAATCAACGTATGATAGAAAAATAATAGGATTTTGGTTTTCAATTCAGCCAAATATGTTTTTCTTCTTCTTCGTCTAGCCATTCACGTCCACACCTGAACATAAGCCTCTTCAAGTCTTCCTTTCCATTGTTTTTTATTGTACGCTACTTGTAGCCAATTTTTCCCGGCAGTCCTTTTCAGATCATCTGTCCATCTCATAGGAGGTCTGCTCTGGGTCTTTTGTGTTGGTACGGTCTCCAGGTTAAAATTGATCTGTGCCATTTGTTTAGATCGCTCCTAGCTACATGTCCAGCGTATTCCCATTTCAACTTTAATGATTTTTGCACCACATCGGTGACTTTGGTTTTCTGTCTTATCCATGTGTTTGTTTTCTTGTCCTTAAGTGATATACCTAGCATTGCTCTTTCCATCGCGTGTTGAGTGACTCTCAGTATATTCATATTCTTTTTTGTGATTGTCCATGTTTGTGCCGCATAAGTTAATATCGGAATAATGCATGCATCAAAAACTTTAGATCTAAGATTAATTAAATTTGTTGATTTCTGAGTATATAGTTCAGTTTACCGAATGCTGCCCAAGCTAACTTTCTTCTTCTTTTTATTTCTTCAGTTTGAATTTCCCTATTTAGTATTATTTTTTGTCCTAAGTATATATATTCTTCAACTTTTTTATAACTTTATCGTTTATTATTGTCACGGTGTCTTCGGAGTGCATGACTTTTGTTTTGTTTAAATTCATTTTCAGTCCTATTTTAGAAGATTCGGTATGTAGTTCTAAAAGCATGGTTTGCATTTCTTGTAGGTCAGTAGCTAGCTAGTAAATATGTTTATACGAGACGAAAACTTGAAATTCCTTGGGAAAAATATTCCCATGAGATTTTTTGCATAATAATAACTTTCATAAAATACCGCAAAATAATGTTCAAGAGGTCGCTCATACAAAAAGTGGTCCTAATTTATTAAAGAGTTTTGTATAAATCCATTTTTAGGTTGTGATAAGGGACTCAAACAACTAAAAACAATGTTTTTAAATTAAATAAGCCCAAACTAAAGTATCAGAAACTGATAGAACAAGGTTTGGTGAATTCAAAAATAATTGTGTGTTTTTGAGCCTTCAATTATAATTTTTCGTTTTTTTTTCTAAGTTGAAAACGATCAACTTTAGAGAAAAATTACAATTAACCTTTTTTATTCAGAATCTAAAAAATTCATTGATCCAAAAAATGATAAAATATTAAAAACGATTGTTCACAAAAAAAAATTAAAATTATAAAACTACATATTTCACTAACGCAAAAACTAGTTCGTCTCTGTTTCGCTACGATAACACACTGAAGAGAACTGCATGTTTTTAGCAATGCCTGATTTCGTTGTTTCGTTCGTAGATCGACGTCACTAAATGATTACGTCAGGTCCACGACATTATGAATTATCTTTACAAATCTCCTGCGTTGGTGACGATTTTGCTGCTATATCTTTACGTTTTCTATGCTTTGCCAGCCTCCCTAAGTTGTGTTTGTTCCTTGCCAATACAATTCTTCGAGTTTTCACTTCATTGCAACCAACTGTACCCTTTAATTACAAGAAAATTAATAATAAATTTGACAGTCTGGCACATAACCCCTTTGTAAGCAACAGGCAAGGCACATACCTCTGGCGCCATCTTACAGTCCTTCTAGTTTAATAATATTAGGAATGGCACCTAGCGCCTTTATTAGAACGTAGAGCATGGCACATACAACATTTCTATGGTAATAGCTCAAAATCAAAAGTTTTGGCACTTAGCACCTTTGAACCTTCCACTCTTCAAAGTTTCGATTTCTTCTGTAGAATTTAAGCCTCTCTTTTGCTGTTTTCTATTTGTCTAAAAGACTTTCAATATACCAAATTTTCTATTCCTGTTTCTTTTGGTTTTTATGTTTAAATCTTAAGGTGTACATTTGTCATTACTAATGCAATTTACATTTAGGTCCCCTTTTTTATGATGAATTTGATTGAATGAATAACACAGTCCATAGTTTTATTTATTTAATAAAAATCTGCACATACTTCATACAGTTTTTAGACAGAACATTTACAGGTGCACAGTTACACAAACCATTACGGAAATCCTGATACATTTTTTTTATTATAAAAAAAGAAACTCGTGTTTAATAATAAAACTTAAAACTAAATCAGTCCTAATCGGGCTTATAATAAAAATATTTATTTGAAATTCTCTATTTAACATTTATATTTTTAACCAACTAGCGCAATAATACGAACACCAAACTACTGAAAAAAACATACTCAAACTTGAGTACTCCGGAAAAGATAAATGGGCGCTAGTTGGCGAATACGCAGAAAATCTAGCTGATGAAGTGGTTTTTCAAATACTTCATCATACCGAACGTACGGAAACGTTTCGTTCCGATGACTTTCATCAATGCGTCATCACAGATGGCGTACTGTTTGTTTTTGGGATCGTACAAATCTTTTTCTTTGATTATAGACCACACTTTTTTGACGACTTCATGCCGAGCCATCGAGTCCTGACCGACCAACGCTGCCAATTCTGGAGACAAATTCATTACTTTTGTGTAACCGCTACCTCCCTTCTTGCCGCCGCCGCCACCCTGAAACAATAACATTCTTGTTAATAATCATATGATTGTATTTTTCAAACTACAAAATCTACATCTACAAAATCTTCGAGTTCATGGTTCTTTCGCTAACACACATGAAGGGCCAGGGAACTTCAAAGCTAAAATCACAGTTTTTAAAGCCGAAGGTCAGGGAGCTTCTGGAGAAAATCCGAACGCCCAAAGGCCAGGAATTTCTAAAGAAATCTCCCAAGCTGGGAGACAAGGAAACAAAAAGGCTGTCAGAGTAACAGTGCGTCTTGGAAGACGTTGATTTCATGACAGACGAAGAAATTAGATCTGCAAAGCTATCTGGCGTCTCTAAAGCCAAAAAGAGTAGGCTGGTGAAACAATGCCAAGATTACTTTCAAGTCAAAAGGGCTGTAATCAAGGCCCATTTTATCAAGGAGACTGAAAGGACAAAAGAGATGCCGTCAAAGCCATTAGAGGCAATGACAAAAGTAATACCAACTCAGAAGATCGAAGTTCCAAAAAGGGTAAGGTCAGATGGAAGCACACCATCAGAAAGCCAACACAAATGGAAAAGATCAAGAACCGAAGGTGTGACTTTCAGCGATAAGGTTGCAGCGGTACTAACAGGATTTCCGGAAGCCAAGATGGATGTAGACGAGCTTAAGGCAGTCGAAATAGCCATCTTGGGTGAGTATGAAATTTCCGAAAGCAGGACCACAGGTTCGCTTCCTGAAGAGTATACAGGCAGGGTTTTCTGGAATTTAACTGTGCGGATGATATAATCGTGGTGGCTAAATGAGGTGATTCCAACCCTGAAGCCTTGGAATAGTGCATCTCTCAGGACTATGGAGGGGAAGATATACCCAATCTGCACCCATCCACTGTCTTTGCACAGGACGAACATGGGGAACCCCTTGAGTCCAAAATGATCCTTAATAGACTAAGAATAAGTAACCATGGGCTCAGGACACATCTATAGACAGTCTGGGGTAGAAAATTTAGACAAAGGGGTGATGGACCTTCTCGATGAATTCTGAATCTCGAAAACTTCAGAAATTAAAAATGTCACCCTTTTTCGGAGTAGGCGGGTTAACGTTACGACCCAAAGAAGGGAAGACAAAAACACGGGATGAAAAGCCAGTAGCAACTCGTTCCAGTGAAACAGGAGAAACTTCCCTACATATGGAGGTTCAGGAAGAGGAACAACCTTCTTCGGGTGGAGCTGACACACTCATATGGACTAATGTCCAAGTGTGTGTCGGACCCACGGAAGAAGGAATGTCCACAGATCTGCAGGCCAATCTTCAACATGTAAAAGCCGCATCGGCAACGTTAGTTAGAAGAGTGGAACAATAAGGCATTGATGTGGCCCTCCTGCAGGAGCCTTGGAGGATAGGTGAGAAGATTGCTGGCCTATCAACTAAACAAGGTAAGGTTTTATACACACCCAAAGCTACAAGATCAAGGTCGTGTATAATTCACAGTAGAGTAGATTGTACACTAATCACGCTGCTCTGCACTGATGATATTGTTTACAGCTGTTCTAACTATAACCACGGAAGTAGGAGATAAGAAACTGGTGGTGTGTTCAGCCTACTTTCCAGGTCAATAGGCTCTGTGTCCACCAAGAATTATAAGCGACATAGTTGCATATTGTCTAGGAAAATGATTACAGCTCATTATAGGATGTGATGCCAACGCACACCACACCATATGGAGCAGCACAAACATCAATGCAAGGGGTGAATGCCATCTTTTGCATAAGGCACTGCAAAGAAGTGTTGGATTTATACTCTGCACAAGCAGATAAGTGATACATAACAAATGGTTTGTCTGACAACCTCATTTTGGATCACATTGAGCTATTATGGCGCTTACAGGAAACTGCCAGAAAAAGAAAAGTACGTAGTATCGTGGAACAATGGCTTAAAAAAGATGAGGTCGGAAGGCTATTTAACAAAGCCAAAAATAACCAAGACTGGGATGCCTACAGGTATAAGCTAACGTTATACAATAAAGAAATTCGGATTCATGGAGAGAGTTTTGCGAGGAGATTACAGATATCCCAGCATGTTCTCGAATCCATAAAGTCCTGCAAAGGATGGTGCAACAACGAAAGAAGTAGGTTTCCTAAAGAAAGCTAATGGCAAATTACGGACACCAAAGAGGAGAGTCTTAGAGAACTGATAAACACGCACTTTCCGGGTTAAACAAATCTGGATGATGCAGATAGGCAAACCAACATAGACCAAAGGCTGACTAGGCCAATGTCTACAGATTGGAAAATAGCCACAGCAATCACAAAACCAAACAGAATTATATGGGCTATAAATAAGTTTTGGCCATATAAGTCTCCAGGGACAGATGGCATATCTCTGATACTGTTGCATATGGGATTAGAGGTATTGATACCACACCTATGCGATAGACTTAAATATAAAATGTTGTATAATTGTAAAGCTAAGATTACCAAAATTTAGTAAAATTAGTAGTTATATTATACAATAATGTAGCACCATTTTTCCATACAAAAAGAATTTGAATGCAACTTTTTGTTGGCTTAATGGTGCAAACAGTGTTATTTATAATACTATTTTACTTTAAATAATAAATTATTTGTTTTATTAGTGATAAATGTAGATAAATCTGCAACTTCCTTTAATATTATTTGTAAATATGCTGGAAATAAATTTCATTGACGAAATAAGTTTCAATTTAAATAACAAAGTTTGTTTATATTGTTATTCACTTTATTTCTTTTTGTTACTGTTGTGGATGATAAATGTAGTGTCAAATAAACTCGAAAAGCAGATAGCAATCAAAAGTCACTGTATTAATGAATTTGTACTATCAGTAACATTTTTTGAGTCTCCAAATCTTCCTCATTTTAAGAATTTCCCAGTTTCTTTGAACATGGACGAAAATAATACAAAAAATAATCATTCTAGGACTATAATGCTAAGAAGAATATATTTAATGAATAACTAACCCTACGAACTTACTTTCTTTCCCTTCTTTTTGCCCCAGTCTTCATCTGAGTCAGATTCGGAACCCTTCTTCTTCTTGGGGGGAAGTTTACGTGTCTTAACAGGTTTTGCCTTTTTGGGAGAATATTCTTCTTCAGAATCACCTTCGCTCTGTTCGCTGGCAGATTCGTCATCTGATGTCTTCTTTGCTTTCTTCGCTGCCGGCTTCTTACCAGTGGAGGCGCGTTTTTTCTTTTTCTCGTCTTCAGAAGGTTCCTAATTTCGAAGAAAACAAATACATTAATAAATAGAAATTTTTACTAGTTCTATCAAAAGTTTACCTCTTCCTCCTCTTCTTCTTCCTCCTCCTCCTCTTCCTCAGATTCGGCCTTCTTGCCCTTCTTCTTGTCCTGCTTTGAACTGACGAATTCCATTACCAAATCGTCTATTTCCTTCTTCCTAGATTGAAGATTTGTTTCTAGTTTCTCTTCTAGCTCCTGTCTCACCTTCTTGGCAGAAGTGGATGAAAGGTCAGCATCTTTTAAGATGGCTGAAAAATAAACATTTTATAATAGTTGAAGAAACATATCAATTAATGAAATAGGATACAATCAATTTGATAGAACATTGTTTATATTTTATTAGCAAAGAAAATCGCCTAAAAATGACCTTGGTTAAAACAAAAACCATATACAATGAACTAGTGGATTTCCAAGATGTAAGAATAAACGACACTGCATTTGAGATAGTTGATGAGTATGTATACTATACTATGTTCTACGTTTAGAAAATAACATTGCGGAGATAGGGCCATGTATTTCTTATGGACGATAGCAACGCGGCGTTGCCACGACACACACAAGCACAATTTAGGGTTGTATAATTTGTATTTTTGTTTCCACAAACATGAATTAAATTAATGTTTTTTAACGTAATTGACCAAAAGTGCCCATTCGAAACAAGAGATGAAAAGTAGGGAAAATGATTTTAATTAGATAAATAGTATTTACAAAAGATAATTTTATTTTATCTTATTTTAATTATAGTAACGACAGTTTATTTGTTTTTCGGTGAGAATACGATATGCCATGAATCATAGAAATCAGTAGAAAATATTGACCGCTTGGAATGCGTATATCTAATTACTAATTGCAACTTAAAATAATACGATGTGCGTATGTCAGCTATTTTATGTCGTTCTCTGACTACATAATGATAATAAGGCTTTTATTTAGTAGTTATTCTGACTTTACAGTTAAATGTTAATTGAAAATGAAAATTCAAAAATTAAGCAAAGGGAATATCTTGGACATCTGTGCAAAAGAGAGTGTCTGAGAGTTTTGGCAACACTGATCTCCATAAGCGTAATGTTATTTTCTTAACTTGAAACAAAGAATAGAACAATTAAAATACATAAACCTGGCTCCTTATTCCCAGAAATCAGTAAAAATGCTGTAATATTCAGATCCAGATTGACACTCCACCTGAAGAAAAGAAAATTCGATCAGTATATACTACTAATCATTACATACAGCTGAGAAACTTCCACAGTAAAGAAAGAGAAAATAGCAAAACTCAGTCACTCAATGGTCAATGGAGCAATTGATGATAGGCATACAAAGAAAGATTGCAAAAGAATAGAATGGATCAGACAGAAAACCTAAGTCACTGGGGCTATGAGACGGGGCTATGACATAAAGAAACATGGCACAGACAAGAGAATATTAGATAATTGTCCACAAACGTGAAGAACAACTATACAAGTGAGGCTGCACCATAATCGATACAATACGCTAAGAATGATGTATGTATGGCCGTGAAAAATTGTCCCTTTATGACAAGATTATATTATTATCAGACCATTGAGTTCGACTAAAACGAATATCTGAGGCAATGAATATTTAAATGAACGCATTTATTATATTACCAATTCTTATCAATTAAATAAGAACTTTACTGATTATTCACTTTTACACATTCACATACACTTTCACATTTACTTTAAGATTCTTCCTCAACATATACAAAATTCAACACCAACGATATCAGAAACACTAAATTTTTATCAATACTAGTACTGCTAAGACTGCCAAACAAACAATATCCGAAAGTGATCGGAAGCAATAAATATTACAAACCGCAACTGAAGAGGTATAGTTAATGGATTTTGGGAACAGCTATGACCTTGAAAATGCCACAAAGAATATAACTAAATCTTTTTTCTTACTCAGACTCTTTATAAAGTCTTTTACAATATTTTAGAATCGAAGATATGTAATTATATTATTAATGTATTGGATTTTGACAAGAGCTATGCATTATGCCTATTTAGTACACAAGTTTATGTGAAATGTTTAAGGTCATAGCTGTTCCCAAAATCCATTACCTTTATAGTCCTAATTATTTTTTGGTAAACTTTTTAGTAAAGATTTTAGTATACTTTGGACTTTCAAAAATACTGAAACTTTCAGCAGGGGAGTGGGGGGCAATGAATCACATATCCATCACTTTATAACTTTGTTTTGAAAAAAGTGTTAAATTTTGATGTCAATGTCTTTCTGGAGTGGAATATACCTGTGAACCAAACTGAATGCAGGAATGTCTTCAAACAAGCAAATGCTGCATATAAACATATCTTCTCATCATATCTAAAATCTATTATGTCATCAATCTTGTCTTGCTCGTGATTGAGTTTAGAATTTCTTTCGTATAGTATTTATATTCAGTTATTTGATAATTTTCTTGTTTGACTACATTTTAATTTCGTGAATTACTTCTTCATGTAAATTTCCACTTCACAGATGGTCTCCAACAGAGAGAAGTCCTTTGTATGCATGTGTTAAATTTTACAACAGTCTACCATTTGACATTCAACTGGAAACACACTATAAGGCTTTTAAAAAAGTAAAGGTTTTTCAACACCTAGTTAACATTGGAGCCCTAAACTGTGGCGAAGTGCCTGGTCTATCCTTCTCCTTGATCAGCATATTTAATTTGCAATGTTAACATATTTTAATCAGTGATTTGCTCAATTATGTTAAAAAATGTATGCAAATAAAATGTACTCTGTACTCTACTCATGTCAATCCTTCAGTAGATCTTCTGATTTAGCTAAAAAAGTTTGTAAAGTCACTGTACATTATCTCCAAGTCTATATTTTGATTCATAATAATATACGATTTTATATCACATTGTTCTACATTAAAACTGAATCACCTGTAATACATTAATCATGAGAAAGTTGGCAATTGCTATTTAAATGATTACTAATAAAAATTCCACAAATGCAGATAATCACCTCATTATAAATGTATATATTGACCACAAATGAAATAAAGCCTGCACAAAATTGATAACATAAATGATTTTTAAACAAATAAATTAGCTTTTCAATAAAATATATTACAATAGAAGAAATTTATATAGAGGCAAAGAATAAAAAAACTATTATTTTAGAAATTCAATTTACTCAATTAGAAATATCTCGAGAACTAAAAGTGATAGAACGATTTTTTAAGAGGGAAAAGCTTAATGAAAATATAATGAAATTTTCATCTATTTGCTTAATTTCAAAATATAAAACAATATAATAGTCTTATATTTGTAACAGTGAAGTACTTACATTTTTAAATTAAATAAAATTTACAAATTTATTTTTAATTTCACTTCCCCTTTATGTATTTTTTTTGTAAGTTACTGATGCCCATTGTTATATATAAACCAGTTCTTTCTATTCTTTTTCACTCACTAACTTTTTCGATTCAGTTGCTCCCATTTTCTGTTACACTTTAATTTCTTGAATATTCCTTAAACTTTTCCTTTTCATATATTTACTTATCCCATGATTAATTTCTACTGAACTGCACATTTAACTAGTCACAATAATTACTTAACAAAGACTACAGGATCGCTGTATAATGTTGCGCTGGAGGTAGGTATTATTTTGATGCCTATGATTACTATGCTAACTCATAGGGCCTTTAGAATATCCGACCCTAGTAGATATAAACACCAAGATGCACATAATAGTTCCTAGTCGAATCAATGAATAAAAATAAAAATGACCACTAAAAATTACAGATATTTAGGCCTATAACACCATATAACAATAAAGATAAGTTGAATGATAGTCCACCTGCTGGATCTTTGCACGAATATGAAATTATTCACGAATTATTTTTCATATTACTTCTCTGTTCTACTCACAGAAACTAAAATGACATAAACCACCTGTCCATAGACAGCCATAGGATGAAGGTCAGTGATTGATTCACTGACTGGCAATTGTAAGTTTCATTATGACATTTGTAGTGTTTATAAATTATATGGGTGTCATTAAAATATTCAATCCTTTTTTGTACTTTGAATATACATAAAAGAAAATAGTTGATTATCATGAGGAAATAAACAATGAAATTTTCACTAAATGGAACAAGTGAACAATCAACTTCAGAAGGCCATCATTCAAGATCATATCTATCGTCATGTGATAGATAATGTTCCATATTCTTTTAGAAAACCAAGCTTCTACTGTTTCAACTAGAATGAAAATTATTTCCTGCCTGACAACAAATACAATTAAGTATGAAGCAAAACTCACAAAACCAGAATTATTACAAATTGCAAAAATGAACAGAAAAGAGAATGTATTTATTGGGATAACCCCTATGCCTACCTCCTCCATATTGCCAAAGTGTCATGTTGCCATCTAGTACTACTCTGTTGCAGTTTACATTGTATTATATAGAAAAGTTCAGTTTTTCTCTCAAGAATATCATTTTCTAATGAAATTTTACATAATATCAATGAAAAAATCACCTTGCTATGAAATTAAAATATTTTAAATGCCTTGCAATGATACAACAGTAAAAGTCCTATAAATAAAGACCTTATATTCCATTGTTTACCTGCTCCAAAAAAGGGTTTTAACTGATTATTTTGATAATAAAAAATCAGTTGATCAAAAAGGCTGGAAAACTGTTAATTTAAAACATCTTTATCCTAACACAAAAGTTCATTGCATACTTATAACAGAAAACACGGTGAAAGGCTTTAGAAAAATCAATATAAATTACATCCACTTATCTCTTATCACTTATTCTTTAAAGCTGTTGATATTTCTTGTGACCATGTGACTCATTGTTTACTAAAATATCAGCGTCTAGATAATTTATTAAAATAAAACAATCTAACAACTTTGGAATTTCAGATAGCCAGTTGTTGTCTTGATACTTCTCAACATTAAAAAAAAACTGGAAAATCGCAAGAAACCAATGAATATTAAGACAAAAGCAAAAGACTTGTCAATGCAGATATACTCTCAGGAATATAAAAAGAAAAATTCGTTCACATCCTAATGAAAACAACTACCACCCTTCGTCAAAAGGCTTTCCTACATACTGGCCAACATATCCAAACAAAACACCTGATCTGCTGGATCTATTTATCACTCAGGGCATCTCTCCTGGTTACATGGAGGTCATGCCGAACTATGATCTCTCATCTGACCGCTCCCCAATTGTAGCAACCATCAAGAGCTCTATAGTCTATAAAACTGCCACACCAAGGCCACAGACTAGGAGAACTAACTGGGAAAAATACTGCAGCAATACAATAATAATGTTACAAAGAATGAAGAAAGAATGTGAAGTCATAAAAACTGTTAAAATTAGAAAGATTCAATATCTGGGTAATATAATGAGGGCTGAGAAGTATGATTACTTAGGTTAATTATGAAAGGGAAGAGAAACCCAGGACGACACAAAATATCCTGGCTAAGAAATTTGAGAGAGTGGTTCGATTGCAGCTCATGTTAGTGCTCAGTGTTAAATAATTGAGTATATGGCAACACTGACGTATATTAAGCTTACATTTAACGTCAAACTGTCAAACATATATATAGGTTATGTTCATTGCACCCAAATTCAAGTTAACTGGAACCTGAAGAAGGTATGTTAATCAAAGGGAAATAAAAATATTTTCAAGTCAGTTTATAAAAAATAATATTGAAAACATGTATAACACGTTCTTTATCCGCATAATTCTTTTCGGAGTGTAACAAAAATTTTAACACTGATTTCAATAATTATCAAGATATTCAAGATGCTCATCTTTCCCCCATGCCAGCAAGCAATGGCTTTGTTGTAGTCAGTGTGTAGGAGGTCGTTTCGCGGCAAATTCAGTGCGCATGTGTGCATAAAATAAATTGTTTTAAAATTTACTTGCAAAAATCAAACATAATTTGTTTATTAGGAATAAATAAGTAACAAAAGCCAAGAGTAATATCTAAAAATATACACTTGTTCATATTTTCGATATTATCACACCAATTTTTTATATATATGAAATTAATTTTATAAAACATACTATAGTATTCAAAACTTTTGATTAATAACAAAAAATTACAGCGAAAACATTTTTTTAAAAACAAGACATCCGAAGCCTATCAAAAATAAAATGGAAGCGCCTGTCCGTAGGAATACAGCATACCCACTACACAATGGATGAGAATACTTTCGAATGTATTTACACAGAAACGAATAACTTTTCAGAAAAACACAAACGACAAAAAATATTCCCCAATGTATAAGCAATATTTTTCTTAATAGAAGTTTTGTGTGTCGCCTCTCCATTGCTGTAAAAAACATTAATTTATATGCCAACATATCTGCGTTAAGTCGATGAAGTACACTCTGATCGTCAAACAACGAACTCATTTTTCGGAAAAACGTCTTAAAATAATAAGAAAACTGGGGAGAAAAACTCCTACGAAAATCAGAAATAATTTTTTACACCGATTTTGTTCATACCATTTTTCGTTTAGAGTTGTAGTTTCAGAGAAAAATCCAAAATAAATCTCACGTATAAGTACATATAGCAATACAGCGTCGTTCAGCCATTGTTTATACGTATAGCTGAAATGAATATGGCACCAAGAGTAAAATGCCTGTTTTTGACTGTTAACCCATGAAAATCCATTAAGAAAAAATGTTCAGAAAAAAATTACAAACTAAGTTTTACCAATTTTGCTATCTCTAGTATAAAACTTAAAGAAAAAACACCACTTACCGGCAATTTCTTTGCGAAGATCTTCCTTTGAGATGTCTGCCATGTTGCTAGAGAGAGAACAGTAATCGTAATAAAAGATGGAGAAACAAGTTCAATCTACGAATGTGGCTTGGCGACTGGACTGGGCGGGCTGGCGAACTGGGGAAACGGGGCAAATTTTGAAGCTAATGTCCCAACGCTAATTCTGTCTATTTATTGCGAGCTCTACCAGTATTAAAAAGATTTTTATTTAAATTAGATTTAATAAAATTTTAAAATTTGCATTTCCACTGGAATTATCATAAAAGACTACTTTAAAATTTATCGGTAATTAACGTAATTTATTTATATTGAGATTTTTAGAACGCAATATTGACCTTAAATATAAAAAATTATACTTTTGTAAATTATTCTTTTTACTACCAAATTGATTATTTTAAAAGTGAACTTTCACAGCTGTCAAGATATTCGACAAACAGATGGCGCCAGATATTTTAATTAGAAAATCGGTAATGCTTAATATGTTATAACCAATAATTTAAATAAGCTGCAGATGCAAGGACTCTAATAAATAGTCATATCGCCGACACAACAACAATTATTTTTATATGTTGAAGAAATTTAACGAAATTTTGTTGTAAATAGATTTTTAACTCCTAGATTTAGACAACCAGGACTTCATCTTCCAAATTTTGAATTGTTTTATTGAACATTGTATTTATTATTCTCAATTTATGTAAAAAACCATCATTATTATAAATATTTATACTACATTAGAGAAGTTTAAAGAATATATATCGCAAGTAAAGCATATAATTGACTATTTAACCCCTGAGATGTACCCACTTTTCAAAGTGGGCTATCAAAAAACTGTTGGCTCTTTGAACGAAAAATTATGAAGCACATTATACACATATAAAGAGGGAATGTAGAGAACAATGAGGAAAATATAACACGAGATAATTTCTAACTATAAACAGCTCATAAGAAACCAAACTTTGTGATAAGAGCACAGGAAAATGAAATTCCTTAGACTAGCTACACAAATACCAAAGGAGAAGACTAGAACCAGACTCAGGAAGAGGGAACAATTGGAACGAGACCTGAAAATTCTTAATATAACTATCTAGACAATCAAAGGGTATGACATAGAAGCATATCTTAAAGTAGAACAATACACATGGTACAATGAACAATAATATTATACACAGTACCTTTAATGTAGGTTGGTTGTAGGGCTGTAGGGTCAATAATGATGTTGAATTGAAATGTAAAAACATTTTTGTGTTGCCCAAGTGTTTATTATATCACAATACATCAAATATAAGGCAGATACATATCAAATATATAATGTATAATATATCAAATATAAATAGAGGCAAAAGTATAGAGAAAGTCCCGATGAAGTTGGCTATAAACGTCATGTCAAATTTGTGTTTGCAGTATTGTGGTATTGCCAAGTCCTTATTATGTATATGTTTTATGCCTCAAATATGCTTTGAAACAGTACATTTTTATTATATTATTTTATGAAATTGAGTATTTATTGAAATTTTTTAAATTCATATAAAACACGAAAGAATGAATATTTGTTTGTTTTGATATTAGTTGCAGTTAGTTATTAGAAAAAAAATAAAATGCTTAAACAATAAACAATCAAGTTAATTTAAATTATAATAAATTAAATTAAAATGAATTAAACTTCTTTTAAAAACTTAAAAAGAATGTTTAGTAACATGAATTAATATTATATCGCATGCTCTTTCGTGATTTATTTGTGATATGGCAACACTGCCAAATACAAATCTGTCCCTAATTTGTAGCTAACTTCATCGGCACGTTCTCTATACTTTTACCCAAATATAATTGGGCGATTTTCGCATTTGGTCCCAGTGAAGATAGCATGAAATTAGCTGTCAATTAAGTTTCACAGAACGAAATATTGCGTTGGCAGTGTTGCCATGTTCGTATAATGTATATGTTATATGCTCCAAATACAAAGAGAGAATGCTTTTAAAAGGTACATTTTTATCATATTATTTTATGGATTCTGCAATTTTATACCTTATATAAAATATTAATGAAGTAATATTTGTTTCGTTTGATATTAGTTGTAATTAATTATTAGAAAAATTTTTTGGCAATTGCCCTTTGATAGGTTAGCGGATAGATTTGGCAATAGAGTTAGAACCCTTAAACCACCAGCTGCCAGATTGCAACCAATGCCTTTTAAATTTTTCTATTTATACTGACATTTTACTATTTACTGTTAAAAACTGTTTTGAAACTATTTACTTTTTCTTTTTTTCGTAATCGTTAAATATTAGTTTTTAAATATCTTATTGCTTTTAATTGCGTATGTTTCATTTGTAATGTAAATTTCAACACTGCGAAACACCAATATTTCGTTCTGTCAAACCGATTTGAAGCTATCTTCAATGGGACCAAATGTGAAAATCGTCCCTTACATTTCTTTGGTTTATTTTGAATGGTATTTCAAATTTCAAATTAATTTTTCCTTATCTCTCACTGGCCCAACCTAATTTGGCAACGTTGTTGTATTATTGCCAAACATAACCTATGATGATTTGTGGACTTGTGGTTTTCATACTGCAAATCATATTTTTAAGCTAATAAAATGCATTCGGTAATATCTGTGTTAAGTAGGATCAAAAATATTGTTCCCGAGCTTCAAAATGCTTTACCAAATTTGACATTTCATGAAGTCTCTAATGCAGGTAAGATTTTTGAGTTTTTTGATTAGATTCTGTAAGTATAACCTTTTTTTCTAAATTTGTATTTACGTAAAATTGTGTACAAATTGAATCATTTTAATGATACTTTATCTGCTCTTAATACTAATAATTTTACTATGTCTTAAATTTTATTAATTATATCTACTATTTTCTCATAATATGGCCTAGATATTCTAATGTGTGCTTTTTGATTGTATGAACAATATCACATTGCTTCCCCATTCTACTTATAACTTTCACAGTCCACCCAAAGCCTCTATTTTGTACAACAAGGTAGAAAACATAATCTGGAGATGGAGACTTGTTGGCTGTGGATAGTTGATTGGTAAATCATAGTCATTCATTCATTTAATCTTTATAAACGCTGAGCTTGCCTTCTCCATCAGGTGTTTTATTTAGATGGGGTGGTTTGTGTTAGATAGCTATAGACCCTGTCAAGTGGCTGTTAGTTAAACAAAAGCAGTATATTTATATTTCAAACTTACTGTCTACCATGTATTTTATTTTCTTTATGTTCAGATCAAGTCCAGAGTCTTGACCGATGTTTGAAATGCCTGACAATATTCTTTGTAGCCCTTTAAACTATCTGCAACATGAAACATGCATACACCATTACAATGCAGATAAAAAATTCAGAGCAAGCAGTGGAAGCTTGGAGGTTGACTTCCACCTCAAGTTTAGAACTGTGGCGTTAGCGAACATGGTTATGGCCTCAGATGCTGGTGCTCTATCAGGCTCTTACTGTGTACAACTAATACCCAAATTGTACGAAGCCATGCATGTAGGTTTCAAAATTGTGTTCCCAAAACTCAAAGAAGACCTTAGGGAAGATTTTTTTGACCAATGATGAAGCAATGCGTGCCATAAGTTGGTTATTTGACACAATCGAAGTAAATTTCTTCCAGAATACTATCAAAATGTTTCAAAATATGTATCGAAATCAAAAGTGTGTTTAATTAGGGGGACTATGTTAAAAAATAAAGGGGTCAAAATTTTCTTGTATTATTTCTAGGCTAGAAGTGAACCTTAGGAATCAACCTTTCTATAGTATGCATTCAGATGGTCAATAAGTCAATAAAACATAAAAATACCATGCCCTTGATTGTAGCAGTTTGAAATTTGGAATTTGATCTAGATGGTTGCTAAAAACATAATAAAACAAAATCGTGTGTTATTATTAATCTCTTCATGCATTCTGGTTATCCTAGAGTGAAATATGTGAAGAAATGTCTTACCAACTTGTCCTATACCCGCTATATTATTTTTATTATTGCAGATTTGGATAAGCAGTTCAAGGAATCCCACATAATAGTAGCTGATTACGATCTACTAACACCATACATCTACAGTTTACCTCAAGCCAAATGGGTACAAGGAACATGGGCAGGTGTTGACGGTTTAATGGAAAAAATTACTAAAACTCCATCATTTTCAATTAGCAGGTTCACTGGAAGCATTTTGGTGCATTAATGAGTGAATATGTTGTTTCTAACATTATAAACTTTGAGAGGAATGCATTTGAGATTAACCAGAACCAAAAAATGAAGCAGTGGAAGGTAGATGGAAAAATAGACGAGCATAGAGCCATTTTTGATTTGACTGTTGGCATTTTAGGATTAGGGAATATTGGAGATAGAGGTACAAATATACTATTTAATAATCACATATTTCATATTCATATTATCTTCATTATTTCTTTTCTCAGGTTTGAATATTCACGAAAGCTTCATTCTACCATATTGTCACAGATCATAAATCATGTAGCCATTACATACAATGTTAAACCAAATGGGTATGCAATACAATCTGAACATCTCTTTAGAAAAAATCAAAGTTATGGTATTTAAAGGCAAATAACTTGTGCAGTCAATCGTTAAAAGTAGACCAATAGACCATGATAATGATATAGAGTCTTAAGACTCATGAAGATAAAACATGTAAAGGCTAATTTTGTAGCAAAAGAAGAAGAGAAGAACTTAAGTATAGTGATAAAATAAACAACGATCTTTGTATAGAAATGTAAGTTTTTAGACATTTTTTTTTATTTACATTTATGTTGACAATATACCTTCTTGGTAATTTAAAAAGATTACATCTGGCTTGTTGTCGGATTTTGAAACCCTCCGAAAATCTAGTGCTATATTTACTAAAATTGAGAAGGATGTGATGGTCTAGAAATAGCAATAATCACAAAAGCTTTTTTACGGGTTGACTGGAAGAAGGTTATTCTACGGTTTTATAATCAGTACTAAATAGATAAGAGATAAAAAAGTTAATAAACCTTGATATACAAACAAGTGTCTAGATGAGGCAGCAGAACTAGAAATTTTTAGATCCTAATGGTGGTCTATTTGATAAAAGTAAAGGAACAGCAAGGAAAAACTCAAAAATAACATAAATAACGCAACAACAGAATCACTTGGAGAGAGGAAAGTAACTAACATATAAAAAAACACCATGGTTTAGAGAGGAAGTGAAGACAAAATGTGAAGAAAAGAAGAAAGCCTTTTTACATATATGAAGAAAGCCTATATACAATAACAATTTTTTATAAGTAGACAGAGTGGATTTTTTCCCATCAACCAGTACATCTTTCTGAACTTAATTTCTAATTCCTCCTTTTTTTTTCTTAATATGTGCTTTCCAATGTAGCTTGAAATCTAATGTCATACCCAAATATTTTGCTGTATTTGCTTAAGGTATTTGGTTTCTATTTATTCTAACTGGGATATGTTGTTCTCTTTTGTTAGTAAAATTGACATGAACAGATTTAGTTCATTCAATTTGATATGACATCGATGTTAATTTATTCAACAGAGTTCTGTAAAGTGGTTGCTGCTTTCTCGTGGTTTTGTCCGACTGCTAGAATGCATGTGTCGTCTGCAAATGTCGCAATTGTGTTAGGTTCTAATGATGGAATATCTCTGGTATAGAGCAGGTATAGCACTGGCCCCAGAACACTTCCTTGGGTATAACTTGAAAGTATCTGTCGGATCTATATGATTCTAGTAGTTCAGAATATTGTTTTGGTAACTAGCATCTCATTTTATGATATAATCCGTCATGCCACACTGTCAAAAGCCCGCGCTACATCGAGGAAAATTGCGGAACAGACTTTTCCTTCTTCCAAAGCTTTTTCTACTATATCTGTTATTCTATGCACCTGATCTATCGTTGAGTGGCTTGCTCTAAACCCAAACTGATGATAGGAATTAGATTTTTTCCTCTATAATCGGTTTTAGTCTCTTCAAGAGTAATTTTTTGTATAATTTAGACATGACAGGTAACAGTGAAATAGGCCTATATGAAGCAGCTTCTTGTGGGGGTTTTCCTGGTTTTAATGTCATTAAAGGAAGCGTTTATAAGATGTGTTAGTATAAAACAGAAATTAATTAATATTTTTTTCTTTTGATATTAATTGCAATTAATTATTAGAAAATCAATACTGCTAAACACCAATATTCGTTCTGTCAAACTCGTTTGAGGCTATCTTCACTGGGACCAAACGTGAAAAATGTCTACATATCCAAATGTATAAATTCATATGTCTATAAATTATTATATCATTATTATTTTCATTCCATATTCATATTTTTTATATTGACGTTAAAAAATTAATGTTTAGTGGCCAGGACATTAAACTACATGGGTGCTGTTGTTTTTGGCTACGGCAGAAGACCTACCTTAAACCTTGAAGAGAATCCTCATATATCAAAGTATTTTTCGAACAATATGCTTCCCCAGCTTTTGCGAGAATGTGATTATGTTGTTAATACTCTGCCCGAAACTCAAGAATCGAAAGGATTGCTAAATGGAGATCTTTTAGAAAATTGTAAAGGTATGTATGTCACATTTATAGTTATTTATGCAACAAATACTAACGATGGCTCATCATCAAGCGATTTATCTGATGATTTTTTATTTCCTGTTTATTTTTAATAACATTCTTCTTCTTCTTGTCCTTTTTGGGCATTTTTAATAACATTAGCAAACATAAACAACCCATAACCTGAATTAACATGCTGTCATTTTTCCTGTAAAAAAAGGACATGACTTTTAAATCAGCTGGCCACGTATCTAAGAGGTGGAGGCTATAAAACATATCGAAGAAGAGTATGACACTAATATTTATTGGTTTCAACCTTAGACAAGAAAAGAGAGAGGACAGGTAACGATAATTTAATAAACTTTCACAAAGTGAAGCCAGTTTCGATGTGACCGCCATGTTTTGGTGCCTATACATTGCCCGTTACTACCTCTCGCAGTAGTACGAGTAGTAGATGATAGATGATACAGCTATGGTAGCCTAGTTAATAATCTTAAATGATCCGCGATTGTGCACAAACGTGAGAGACCTGCACAGACGGATACCTAATTTGAACAAATGAAAGGGTCAATTATTAATAATATATGATTTAAGATTGGTGATGTACCGGACACGAAATGTGAGTACTACAAAGAATATTTTAATAACGCCCTTTCTACTAAAAAAATTGGTGATTTTTAGTAATTTTTACATCTAACAGGTTGACTGCGTTCACAAAATATGTAAACCTCTAAACTGTGCATTACCGGTCCCCCGGGACCGGTGGCTTGGCGCAAACACGGTGCGTTACCGACCGTCGGGGACCGGTAATGACGTAATTATTTTTTTTATTTCTACAGTTTTACAATATAAATTATAAGAGTTTTAAGATCAATTATTAAAAGTAAAAACATTTAAAAACTTACCATTGTCATTCGTTTTTTGATCAGGTTTCCTGTTAAGAATATTTTTGAAGTGTCAAGACAGCTACTATTTTTTTACAGATTTAGATTAAAAGAGTAAATGATACAAAACTTCTTAATATTTTATTAGTGTAAATGATATTTGAAAACAAAAAATATGTCCTAAACTAAATAATATGTTATTAGTTATTAAACAAAAAACAATAAAGTTTCAGGAAATTAAACAATTTTTTCTTAATTATTAAACAAAAAACAATACAGTTTCAGAAAAATAAACTATTTTTTATGAATGCTATTAAAGCAAGATAAACACATTCCTGGTTGACCAGGACATTCATTGCAATAACTTGTTACTTTTGTCACCATATTACTTGCCTGTTTGCTTGAATGTGTTTCTCTTAATTTATGATAGCATCCTTGGCATTGTCTTCTCCTTTTCTTTCCAGGTCCTGATGGTTTAACAAAAGTATGGATAACTCTTTTGGGAGTAGTGGTGTTTTCGTATGCAACTGGAGTAACAAGTAACTCTTGTGCCAATCTTTTTCTAAATTCCATTATAGATAACTTTGTGGAACAAGTAATATTGTTATAAACAATCCAGGCATTTACAATAGATGTTCCGAGCAAAAATTCAAAAGCTAGTTTACGGTACCATTTTAAACTTTTTCTTAAAACGGAATGATACGAACTCATCTGATCACTAAAGTCTACTCCTTTTTTTGCTTGATTGTAATCAATAATTGCCTTTGGTTTCATCACAAGCTCACGTTGCCAGTTCCGCTTTCCTGTTGGTTTTAAGGTAGTTGTATGGGTTGGATCAGTACTTAACATCAGAACTGGCCGTTTGTCCATCCATCTTATAATACGTAACGAGTTGTTCTGAGCACCCCAAATTTCTCCTTTTTTCATTTTTTTAGGTATCGTTTTGGGAATACCTCTTCTGTTAGACCTCAGGGTTCCACAATAAATTATTTTTTTTTGAATAACGATTTGGCTAAAGGTAAACTGGAGTAATAATTATCAGCATACAAGTAGCGGTAGTAACCATCTTTGAATTCAACATTTTGGAGAAGGTCATATACTATCTGCTCACTTTGACAAGTATTTGCATTAGTAGTCGTATTTTTACCACGATAAACGATTATGTTGTTAGTATATCCATCCACTGTACATAATTTATATAATTTAATTCCATACGGGTGTGTTTTATTTGGGAGATATTGCTTTATTTGTAGTCTTCCTTGATAAGGTACTATACTTTCATCGACAACCAAAATCCGTCCTGGTGTTAATGCAGCTTGAAAATTTTTATTCAATACTTTTAAAACTTCACCTAACTTATAGAGCCGATCATCTTTATTACACTGCTCATTATTACAAAAATGAATGCAACGCATCAATAAAAGGAACCTGTCTCGTCTCATGGTATTAGTAATAAACTCATTCCTGAACATGGGATCTTTTGACCAATACAAATTTATTGCGGGACCATCAACTAATCCCATAACTATACATATTGAAAAAAAACGTTTAAGTTCGGCTACATCGCAGTCAACCCAGGAACGTATACGTGATTTTGATCGATGTATATTTAACAACATTTGCCGAGCAAATCTATTTGTTTCAGTAACAATATTCTGTAAAAGATCATCAGTTACAAATAACTTGTAAGCGTCTATAGGATTTTTTATTTCATTAACGTTAAAATTTAATATAGGCAACTCTTGATATTGTTGCAACTCACCAGCTTCATTGTCACTCTCATCTATATCATGCCACTCGTTTTCATCATCATTTTCAGATTCTGACATTTTTTCACTTTCAATTTCTGTCTCATTATTATCATCAAATAAATCACTCGTACTTACATCACTGCAAGAGTCATCTGAAGAAAGAACATAGTTTTTGTCGATTACAGAATCGTCCGAATCAAAAGGATCGTCCCGTTCATTTTCACTGTCACTGTTTGGCAACTCTGCAAGCACATGATCTCTTGAATCACCAGGACTTTGGCGCGCATTTACAACACTTGGGTTATCTTCGTTATATTTTTTATTTTCAAATGAAGTACTCGGTTCGTTACACTCTACAGTTTTTGTTTTGTTTGTATCAGCTGTTTTAGCTAAAAACAAAATCTTTTTAACGCGAGATGACATTTTTAGACTAGTAAAACACAGACATAAACACACCTGCTATTGAAATACAAACGATACTAAACGTGGATTGACTGCGCAAGCAAGCATATATAAATATGCACCGGTCCCACAGGACCGGTCTCGCACCCGAGTAACAAATTGTAATGTCTGTGCGTTACCGGCCCCCAAAGCCCGGTACATTTTTTTCTTTTAAAAATGTTTGGAATCTTGAAACAAGTATAATGCTGTTTTTAGCATTTAAAACAAACGAATATTAACGAAGATATGCTTTTCGCAATTTTTAAAAGTTTGCAGTTTTCACATACCGCACTTTAATAATAACGAACACCGGTCCCACGGGACCGGTAACGCAGTCCACCTGCTAAAGTCAATGTCTTTCACTCCTTGACTTTTTTATTATTATTTTAGATAAACAAACTGTATTTATAAATGTTGGAAGAGGATCAATAATATCAGAAGAAGCATTAATAAGAGCTTTAGAGAACAAATGGATATCAGGAGCAATTTTAGATGTCTTTGAAAAAGAGCCATTAACGACTGATAGCGCCTTGTGGAAAATGCCTAATGTAAGTGAATATTTATTTAATATTGTTCAAAATTATTTCTCTCTTACTTAAATATTCGCAAGTTTAACTTCTGACATAGCTGATATTTTCCAAAGTACAGTCCCTGCTCAATTTATCAGACTCACTTAGCAAATTCTAGTTTTCTGTGTTTTATAATCAATTGTAATTATAACTATGTTAGCTATAAGCAAGAAACAACACAAATGATAGTAGTAACTTTTTGCATATTTATTGAACAAAATCAACGTAAATTATTACAATATTTTACTTTAACATAAATATTTTGTTAAGCCACCCTTAGCTTTAAGCAGTGCAGCCAGTTTCCTAGGCATGCTGTTTAAGTATTTTCCTGCGATTTCTTTTAAATTTTCGGTGTGATTCCAATGGAAAATGATTGTTTCTATCAACTGAACCTTGTTGGTAATTATGTCCTTGGCTATCTCTCTTTTAGGCACTCCCAGATATTTTCAATAGAGTTCACATCTGGTGAGTTGCTGGGCCATGGTAAGAGCAATTTCTTGCATTAACAAAAAACTTTTAATACTTTTAGCCATATGGCTAGGTGCTCCATTATGCATACATATATTATGGCCGTTACCAAACCATTCGTTCACCATAAAAGGGGTGAAAATTTAAGAAAAGTTTTTATCATTTTCTACGTAACTATGTACCCAATAGTTATGCAACCCATTCAACACCTTAGTATCCAAGTGATCATACTTTCAGTGCGATTGAAATAAAAAAACTGACATTTTTATGGTATCTAATAAATTAAGCAGCAATTGAGTAGATGTATAAACAGGTTAATTGTATTTTTGCTTGTTTTTCAGGTGATCATTACCCCGCATGTGTCAGCTTGTTCTCGCTCAAAAGATATAGCTCAACTGTTGAAAGACAATTTAGAATATTATAGAAAAAATTTACCAATTCCAGCTACTGTAGATTTCAATAAAGGCTACTGAGAACAAAATACCAAAGATGGACAGCTGAAATATCTTTTACAAACACAGTGTGATATTTTTACCATATGTTACATTTAAATATATCTATAAATATACATTTCATAAAAATATGTCAGTTTATTTATTTTTCTTAAGATGGATTTCTACGTAGGAACTCACTCTACATCTGGTTCCTAAAAAAACTGATACAACTCTTAAAGCGTATTTTATAGAAAATTGAGCAGTGTATCTTGAAGGATAAATACTTATTATTTACATACTGTCACTGTCACTGCCAAATCTTAAAATTTGTCAGATAACTTATTCTGTTCAACCTTAAAAAATGGCTTCACATGCTAGCAAAGAACTAAAAGCAAAAATTGTAACGAAATTAGAAGATGGTTGGTCACTATCTGCCGTAGCGAACCATTTCAACGTAAGCAGAACAACAGTTTTTAATATTAATAAAAGATGGAGATAACAAGAAACTCTCAAAAGAAAGCAAGGTTCTAGAAGACCAGCAATATTTACAACTCATGAAGATCGTACGCTTTTAGAGAGATTAGAAGATTTTTACGCTTGGCAACAACTTGGCACATAATTAAAGCATCATGGCATCTTAGGTACTGAACTGCAGCAAAAAACAAGCTCTTACACCACAACAAAAGCAATGAAGACTTTAAACTTAAATGCTTTAAACCATCACCTACAAAATCAAGATTTTTGGGACAGGCAATATTTACAGATGAGAAAATTGTTCAATCTTCTAAAAATGGCAAAATTGGGGTGTACAGACCAGATAATAATATATTTAATCCTCTATATGTTGATAGATACTGAGCAGCTGGTCATTTTAGCCCCAATGTATGGGGATGGATTCCATCTGGAGGAATGGGAATGGTATGGCGTATTGATGGCAGGTTTGTTGGGCAGACTTATCTGAATATTCTAGAAAACATCATGTTTCCAGTGTAGAACAGTTGTATCCAGAAAATAATTTTATCCTCAACAAGATACTTGTCCTGTTTCACACTGCAAATATAATAAACCAGTGGCTCCAGAATAACAACATCGAAACCTTACCATGGCCCAGCTACAGTCCAGATTTAAACCCAATCGAGAATGTGTGGGGGTTATTATAAAACTGGTGTATCGGCGTAATTTTATACCTCAAAATGCTGAAGAGCTGTGGCATGGTATACAACAGGTTTGAGAAGAGCTCTCTGAAGAAGACAATTTCATAGTTCCTTTCACGCAGATGGACCGAAGATTACAAGCTGTTATCAATGCTGATGGAGATATTACAAAATATTAATTTTATTTTTACATACCTAAATTTAGTATAATTTTGGTCTTCCAGACCCTCGCTTTCTTTTGAGAGTTTCTTGTTCTCATTTTTTATTAATAGAAAAACTGTGGTTCTGCTTATGTTAAAATGTTTTGCTGCCTCTGATAGTGCCCAGTTATCTTTTAATTTGGTTACAATTCTTGCTTTAATATATTGTTGAGTTAAGTCGTTTGTTTTATTCCTTGATAATAATAAAAATAATAACAACAACCTCATTTTATGTAAAAAACTGTGTGACGTGAATAAAATTTAGACCTTAATAATTATTACAATTTATGAAT
The DNA here is from genome assembly GCA_918026665.1 of Diabrotica balteata. Classification (NCBI taxonomy): domain Eukaryota; kingdom Metazoa; phylum Arthropoda; class Insecta; order Coleoptera; family Chrysomelidae; genus Diabrotica; species Diabrotica balteata. The sequence continues at coordinate 115,466,866 of OU898284.1, read as the reverse complement.
AATATTACGTAATTCATTGTTTGTTGTTTATTTTATTATTTATCTGTCATAATAAATATAATATAATGTCAATACACTGCTCAAAATGATCAAATCTTACTAAGAGTTGTATCAGTTTTTTATGAACCAGCTGTGCATTGTCTTTTCAGGTGAAATGTTAAAGTCAGAATTAAATTATTTCATTTTTAGTAGCATTGTGAAGCATTTCATCGGATTCTTATCCAATATTCTTCCTCTTACCATCTCAGTTGCTAAAAAGTGTATCGTTATTCTCGTAATACGTGCTCTAAATATGCACTCTTTTTACTTTCTACATAATCAAAAAGTTGCCTATCCTGGAGGCAATAGGTACTTCCTCATTTCTGACTCTCTCCTTCCATAGTATTCTAAGCATTCGGCACAGACACCACATTTCAAAAACTTTTAAGTTTGTTAGTTTAACGTTCATGCCTCCATTTCATACAAGACAAGAGGTCAAACGTAATACTAGCATCTTGTGTCTCGGGTTAAAATCCAATTAACGACCAGTCAAAAATTTACAGTTTCAAAAAAGCATTTCTGGCTTGTTTTAATCTGCTCTTTATTTCAATTTCAGGGTCCTAACTATCATTTAGCAGACAACCCAATTGTTTAAACTGCCTGACTTGCTTGACTTCTTCTCCACCTACCTTCTAACCATTGTGGTTGTCTTGATATTTATTTTCAAACCCAAAGCTTCACTTGCAAGAGTTAAATCATTTAAAAGACATTGACAATTTTCGATATTATCTGCAGCTACCTCTATGTCACGGGCATGTTATAAATAAATATGCCCTTTTTCTGCTTATATAAAAAAATATTGAAGAAAGTATACATCTACACAAAAACTATGTCTTATCTAATTATGATTTAATAGCACACTCGTATACTTAAGTAAAAAACATATTTTTCGGCCAGGAGATTACTTTATTTAATTCTATATTATATTATATTATATTATATTATAATGGGAAACAAGTCAAATTTCAAACAATGTTTACATTGATTTGCCCCTTATTGGTGTCCACCTAGCGGACAACACGCGCAATAAACTTTAAAAATCTGCTTCACTTATTGTTCTCATTCAGTTTACTACATCTATGATTTTTACTGTTAACTACTATTCTACAAGATTTTACATATGAAGATTTATAAAAGTTTCCGACAATTTTCAACTTTATAGTCCAGTTTACTGCAAAATTCACGTCTTTGACAGAATTTATATGCGAGAAGTTCAACTTTTTGCTAACAGATAGCGAAAAGTGTATTAATATAATGTATATGTTTTTTTTACATGGTACAATGAATACATAATTGGGAAGATTGTAATCGCCAAAAACATAGATATCCTGTGCTGAGTATTGCAGAATATTTTCCACAGTTTGAAAATGCCAGTTTTATACTTCGCGAGGTGATTGTGGAGGTATGTTAACACGTTAAGCATGGTGAGACATCAACGCAATGTGTCACTGTCAGGTAAACTTAGGCCGGCGTGACACCAATAAACGTCTCATGTCAAACAGAAAATAAGACATAGTTTTATATAAATGAAAAAAATAATCGCATTACTTTGATTTTGTAGCAGAATCCGTTTCAAAAAACCATGAAACACAAAAGCTCTTTTTACAAGATGTGCACTGCCATTTGGTTCTTGGAGTTGTGCTTTGTGCTTCTTGCCGTCCTAAAGTTTCTTTTTTTTTAAAGCATAGCACACAACACATCGACCTTTAGCGTGCTCTTGTAATACTTACATGACGCTCATCATTTTGGATGTTCTTGGCCGATACAAGCTCATGAGTTACATCTAAAAGTGTCAAGGCAAGATGCTCTCTGAATTCAGTAATCTGCATTTTATTTTTTGTTATTTCCTTATAACACAAGTATACATTCACTAAAGCATAACCTAAAATTAGCTCGATCGCTAACTTCCGATACCATTTCGTTCCCTTTCTAAGAGAAAACGCGAATATTCTTTCATTGATCCGAACGATCAATATAAGCTTGTCTCACTCCTACTACCTCATCGGTGTGTTTGGTGGTCAACAGCAGCACATCTCTCGTATCTTTCCATTTCATCATAACGACACCTGTACCACTTTCCTGGGCAAATACTTCATTTCTTTTTAGTTTTTTTGCCACAACTTCTTTCGCGTTCAGTTTTCTGTTCATCCTTACAGTTCCAACAAGATGTGTTTTTCTGTTCAATAATTGAGATGCTAAATACACACTAGTATAATAGTTATCCATATAGAGGGTTCGCCCTTTGTCCAAAAGATTGTCCATCAAACTCATGACTACATTCGCTGTTGCATTACTGATACCATCAGTTGCACAATACACTTGTAGATTATAGGTATATCCACCTTCTTCTTCTTCTTCTTAAAGTGCCCTCTCCTCAATGGAGGTTGGCTATTATTTTAAACTCTTCTCTATCTTCAGCTGTTCTTATTAGCTGTTCAAAATTTAGCCCTGTCCATTGTCGGATGTTTCTGAGCCACGATAGTCTTTTCCTTCCTAGGCCTCTCTTGTATATGTATGATATATATGGCCTCTCTTGTATGATATCCACCAGTTGTACAAAGTTTGTACAATTTTATTCCAAATTTGTTCTTTTTGTTTTTAATGTACTGTTTAAATTTTAAACGACCTCTAAAAGGAACAACAGTTTCGTCAATACATACATCTGGTCCTGGCACAAGAACGTACTGAAATCTTTCTATTAAGTTATTGATCAGTGCGGTCAACTTTCTAAGATTATGATTTGCAAAGCTCACATCCTTGCTATTATTGAAATGAATTGAAAATTATTGCTCACATTTGAAGAAGTTGTTCGAATCTGTTTCTTGGCATGAGATCTTTTAGGTACCTTGTTAGAGTATAAAAAATTAGTGCTCCAATAAGCTTTTGGACGTGGTAGCTGAACTAAACCCATCCAAATAATTACACCAAGAAATATTTCTATTTCTTTGTTATCAGTGGGAACACTTGCTTGGCATAAAGATTGGTTTGGTACACCATATGGTCAATAATCTCATTTGTAATAAATAGTTTGAAAAAGTCGTATGGAGTCTGCTCATATCTGTCGTAGAATTCAGCTTTTATTCCAATATCAACACTAGAGAAATCAAACGTTCTTAGTGAAGTATCATCAACGGGTCCCCATACTATTTCAGTATCCTGGGTAGTGTTATTTTTTTCATCGGCGTCTTCGGATATATTTCGAGCTATCACATGTTATCTTCAATAGTTTGATCAATCTGTAACAAAATAACTGCTGTGATCCAAAAAATTTTCAGTTGATTTATAAATATCAATGTCGCCAACAAAAAAGAAAGATCTGAACTAAGCTTACTCACCCTACTGTCGTCGTTTTCAGTTGTAAGTTCACTAATACATTCAACTGACGTGGATGGAGCAAGTTCTCTGTCAAGATTGATCGCCTCATTGGTTTCAAATTTTTTTGCACGTTTTGTAGGAATTTCTTCGTCACTACAGGTTGCGTCATTACTATCAGGTACATACTCATCGGATAAATAAACATCACCAAATTCACTTATTTTATCATCTTCATCAGATAACAATTCATCCCACAATTAACATTACAGTTACACATAATATACAACATGAGACTGCGACAGAAACAATACCTACTGAACCTTTACTCCCAACCTTACAACCAACAAACTCAAAATGAAACAAATGACTCAATCTACAGAACAATCAATTCAAACAATCGATACGAACCATCCCCTAGAACAGGGGTCACCAATTATATTCCCTGAGGGTCCGTTTCAAAAACCTACTACACTTCCGCGGTCTGGACACTCAGCACTAAACCAGGCAGTGGCGTAACCTGATTGGGAGTTACCCAGAAACCCTCCAGTAGTTGTAACCCCCCTTAGGAGGTTATCCTGGTTACGTAGTCGAAACCAGGCAACTAGACCACCTCGTTTAGGGAGGAGTATGAAATAAACTCAAGGAAAAAGATGATTATAAAGCAATTATATTGTTTTTTCCCATCTTTGTTCAATAAATATTTGCGCCGTAATTCAAAATATTTGTATCGTAAAACTTAATTAAATCATTTAATCTACTGTTTCTGGGTTTTTTCTTTCTGCAACAATAGTGTTCAACAATTTCATGGAAGATTAGGATAGATTACGAAGATTTCTACATGGTATTAGTACTCTGCATTTTAAAAATGTAAAGATATTTATATATTTAGATTTGATTATAATTTTATTACTATATTTTGAATTTAACGGCGGTCCGCAAAAAACAAGCTCACCGTCCGGATGCGGACCGCGGTCCGCTATTTGTTGACCCCTGCCCTTGAGCCATCACACATACGCAACACAAACACCCAAAATAATATTCGTATATTCAGTGCTTTAAACAACCAACTCTAAGTACTTTGCAGGACTTCGTTATTTCTACCGGACTAACAAAATTGATATTGCTTTTTAGAGCTTTTTATTTCTAATTAGATAATGCTTATGCCATTAGCAGTTTATTAAAAAACATTGACCTTATTAAATATTTTTTGTTGATTTTATCATTTGTCAATTTAAGAATATTTTTCCATCTGCACTTTACCCGTGTTTGACAGTAAACACATTAAGATTTATGATCTTGCCTTGTCTTAATTTTAAAATAATTACTCTTTTTATATCTTCAACCGACTAAAACAGGAAATTTACTGTGACCTGATTTCGAGTGCATTTAATATGAACCGCACAAAAACGTTTTAAATTCAGGAATGCCAGAAGCAGTCAAAACTCAAGAACAAAATGGCATATTCATCGATAAGACGAAACGCATTATTGCACTCATGCAACATGCGACGTTGATAAAACACATATAAGGCGTTTTATTCATGTACAGAATTTATTCTAGTTAAGTAATTTTTATTTTTCTTGTTATAAAACTAGGTTTATTGGAGATTTAGAATTTTTAATATCATATTTATCATAATAAGTGAGTTTTTAACTATATTGCATAATATTATTATTATTATTATTATAATATAAGCGAGGGCAGAGGAACTAAGTCCCTATTATGCCCAAAAACAAAGAAATTTCATTAATCACCTACTAGTAAATAACAAAAATTACAACTAAAAGAAATAAAATTACAATTTTTGGTTTAAAAGAAAAACAATATTTTAACTATAATATAAAACTGTCGAGTCTGTTTTTGAACGAGTTGGTAGAGGAAGCGGAGACAATGTTGTCGTTGAGGTTATTCCAGCACTCAAAAACTCTATTTGGAAGAAAGTTCTGTCTTTGTCTTATAGAAAAATTTTCTTTCTTTAGTTTATATTGATGACCTCTGAGGCGTTCATCTTGGTTTATGATAAATATTTCCTCGAGGTTTCCAAAATTGAATTTTAGTATTTTGAATGTTGTAATTAAGTCTCCACGTTGTCGGCGAAGTTCAAACGTAGTGAGGTTTGCCATACTAAGTCTTTCTGCATAAGACGGTCTTCTCGGTCCCAAAGAAATTCGAGTGGCTTTTCTTTGGACATTTTCCAACAGAGTCTTGTCTCGAACCAGATCGGGATACCACGTTGGTCCAGCGTATTCAAGTATGGGTCTTACGTACAAAGTGTAAAGTTTGCAAAATAATTGCATTGAAACTCCCGAAAAACACCTCCGAATAAGATACAGTCTGGAGTTTGCACGTTTACAAATAGAGGTAATATGATCGGACCAAGTTAGGCTGCTGTTCACAATAACACCAAGATCGTTATACGAAAACACAGATTCTAATGGCTGCCCGTTAACAAAGTACGGCACAAGTGGGTTATTTTTGCCAATTCGAAGCACTACACATTTTTCCGCGTTTAAGGGTAGTAACCACTGGGAACACCAAGTTAAAATAGAGTCCAAGTCCATTTGGAGGGTTAGCTGGTTTGTGTTTGGATTGGCATATATTTTTGTGTCGTCAGCGTAAAACGATATTTTACTTGAGACATAATAAGGAATATCGCTGGTGTAAACCGTAAAAAGCAGAGGTCCAAGGACAGAACCCTGAGGCACTCCACTTTCCACTAACCTGTCCTGTGAGAAAGATTCGCCAACTCTAACTTTGTAATATCGATCTGTCAGGAAATCATCTATCCAACGAAGTAAAGTACCGCGAACTCCGAAATGTTCTAGCTTATGTAGAAGTCTGCGCTTAGGTACACGGTCAAAGGCTTTAGAAAAATCTAGATAAACAACGTCGACCGGCTGCGAACTGTTAAGGGATGAGGTCCAGTCGTTAACACAGTGTAGGAGATTGGTTAGAGTAGAGCGACCAGAGACAAATCCATGTTGTTGTGTTGGAATAACATGTTCCTGGAGAAGGAATTTGGTCATCTCCTCGGAAATAATGGCTTCCATAACTTTGGCAACTACTGGCAGCAAGCTAATCGGACGATAATTGTTGGGGTCGAGTTTGTTGCCTTTTTTAAAAATAGGGGTAACGGAAGCTAATTTCCAACTAGGGGGTAAGGAGTTTTGGATGAAAGAGGTTTGCATAATTAACGTTAAGGGTATTGCAAGCGTGTCTGCGCACCTTTTTAACAGTTTTGGTGTTAAACCATCTAAACCAGGTGAAGCGGCCGTGCGAAGTTTAATTAAGTGTTGTTTGACATGATCCACTGTGAATTCAACTTGCTGTAAGGATGCGCCGACACGATTACAGTTAACAGCAGGTAGATTACCATCATTTAATTCTTTAGTAAATACCTGTGAAAATGCTAAAGAGAGAGTTTCGGAAGATTCTTTGTCAGAAGAGCATAAAGTCTGGTTGGATTTTTGAAGTAGCGGAATGGAAACTTTAGATGTCATGGAGGAACGTATGTATTTATAGACTTTTTTAATGTTACCACTTTCAATAACGTTTGCTTCAAAATTTTGTCTTAGGGTTTTTAGAGATGTTTTTAAGTTATTTGAAAATCTGCGGTGGCTTTGGAAGTCACTAAGAAGCCCGGTGTGTATAAATTTTCGCCATAGATGTCGTTTGTGATTGATTTGTTTAATTGCTGTTCGATTTATCCAGGGTTTGAGGTTGTTTTTATAACTCTTACGGAAAATAGTATTTGTAGAAATTATATTGTGGACTTTATCGAGAAATGCAGTCCACATTAATGAGGGGTCGTTTAAGTCTGCAAAAAATAAATGCCAGTCGATTTGAGAGAGTTCAGTGTCAACTTCAGAAAAGTCGGTAGTAGCATATGTTACAATGTTATTTTTGCGGGGTAATATTTGATTGAACTGGATGTGAGCCGTTATAACTGCATGATCTGACTTTCCTATGGGAGAACTGACTTCGAGAGATGAAATCAGCTGTTCGTCATTAATAAGCACTAGATCTAAAGTAGAAGGTTGGTTATTATTCCTAAATCTAGTAGGTTCTGTAATGAGTTGTATCAGGTTTGAATTTACTACAAAGCTTTTAAATAAATTATGAGCGTTTTCGGCGTCAGATAATGAAGTTATTGGCCAGGTGATCTCTGGGAAATTAAAATCTCCAGTAATGATGAGATTATCAAGAGATGATAGTTCTTCAAGTTTTGTGAAGAAAACATTATCGTGTGCAAGTAGTGTATTAGGTGGACGATATATACATACTAGATTAAGGCAAAAAGAATTTTTAGTAACAGATAAGTGAATTGCATCTATTCCAGTAATATCTATTAGCTTGAGGTTAATTTTGAAAGTTGTGGTAATAATATTGGATAAATAAATGCATACACCGCCACCCACACGATTTTCTCTGTCTTTACGATATATTGTATATCCATTTATATTAACAGAAGAGTCTGGAATTGTGGGTTTGAGCCAGGATTCGGCAATACAGATAATGTCCGGTTTAAGAAGTTGCACTGTGCATACAAATTCGTCAAACTTAGCGGAAAGTGAATCTAAATTAGTATATAGAAATAGCCAGTCATTAAATTTGTTGGTAGAAAAATTATGAACGAAATTTCGTGATTCTGGGAGTGCCATTGATGTATTTAATAGTTAAATCATGTTCACCGTTATTTTTGCGAGTTTCTAGCTCACTTCGGAGTTCTTTTAAACGTACTTGTTGGATGGGCGTCTTGTCGTCAATTATTGAGAATTTTTCCGTGGCTTTGTTTTCCAGAAGTTTGGCTTTATTTCTCAGAATATCTTTAACGTGGTATTCCGAACCCATCACTACCTTTATCATTCGGGGAAATCGTTGGTTTGCTTTGCCGACTCTGTAGAAGGTGATTTGCTTTTCCTGGCAGCCAACAGTATCCAAAACAAGCTTCACCTTATTCGCGTCATCATCTTTTCTGCGTTGTACATCCCCAGAGGAAGATTCTGTTACGCCTCTAATTAGAATATTTTTAGCGCGTGTTATACGATCTACAGCTTCGTTTGCGATATTATCCGTGAATTCGGTAGACTTAAATAAATTAATCTGGCTGAGCTTATCGTTTAACTCAGTTATTTTATTATCAAAATCATCAATTTTCGCGCGAATTTCCATTTTAAAATCTAGCAGAAGATCTTTTATTTCTGAAATATTAGAAATATTGGAGCTGCAAGAGTTACAGAGTATGTTCAGTCCTCGAATTTTCTGTCGGGTGACGCGGTCCTCCGATGAAAGGTCGGTGCATGTGATATGTATTTGACGCTTACATCCATCGCACTGGAGTTTGCGGTCAGCTGTCGCTATGGTTTTCGAGCAGTTCGAACAAAAAGAGGTGGACGGCATTGTCCGGTTTTTTGTGTATGTAATTAGTATTTGGTTTTATATTAATATATTGTGGAATGATACTCACAGTAATTATTCGCTGTAACTGCACTTTTTACACAAAATTTTTACAAAAACTACTGACTATTGGTATATGGAACAATCATGCAAAATTTCTTTGCGAAATAATTATTTTCTACAGAATAATCGTGAAAATCAATACGAGCACAAAATTTTACGTGTGTCGTCAACCAACTAGCAGGTTGTGATGTATTGTATTGCATGGGTATGATCTTAATTTCAGTTCTTTAATTAAATATTTGAAATGACGAGCTGTAATGCCACTGATGATGATGATGATTAAATATTTGAGAATGATTCTCGATCGCAACAGTTGCTATCAACAAATCCTCACAGACACTTCGTCTAAAGACTAGCAACCCCAGTGGAGTCTTACGTCTTCATGTAATCAAATCGTTTTGTAACTTAAATATCATAGTTTTTAATTATCAAAGATGTAACTCAAAGTTAATCAAACTACATTTAAACGGTTTTTACCCATAGAGGAGAGTGGGGTTCCTTCAGACATAAAAATTTGAACTGTCACATCACTCTAAATACCTCACCAAATAAAGAAAGAAAATATTCATAAAATACATTGTTCATCCAACTTTCACTGTATATATGCTTTTCATATTAAACCCTATACTTGTAAAAAAAATCAAAACCACTTTTTCAAAAACATCTGAAGGTGCCCCACTTGGGAAGGGGGAAATTTAACCAGCACAAAATCTTCAATTTTCAATACACTCCTGTCAAAATTTTGTTTTTGCCATTTTTAGCATCACTTGTCTTCTCATCCTTCTCATTTTCAAAAAGTAGTTTTCTTTTCGTAGATTTAGTACGTTCAGCATTAGAGTTGGTGGTTTTCTTTGTTTTTTATTGATCTGTTTTTCTGTCAGAAGTTTCTTGGAGCTAGTATTAGTTTCGATTTTGAATATCCTCATATCTCCTCAGGACTTAAATAAAAGCTAGGCTGTTAAAAGGGCATAGGCGTAGAGTTTTGGCAGCTTGATGTTGATGGAGTGTCTATTGGTTGCGGAAAGTTTTCGCTTAAAATTTGGGGAGATGAGGGTGGTTTTTCAGATTCTAAAGTTGGTAGACTTGCAGCTAGTTGGCATGTTAGAGATTCAGCAGGAAGAGTTTCGTCTGGAGGATTAGGTCTCTCACTAACCAAACTTAAAGCAAACATGTCGACGGTGAAAATGTGCCTGTTAACTGCAATTATTCCTATTTTTTAAAGAATTTATAATGCTCTGTGGTAATAAGTCACGGTCATGTGCTATTCCAACACATGCGGCCACGTGATAGATTCCAAAACGTTGGTCTGGGTTAGACTTCAACCATGAATCAATTGCAACATTATAATATATTTTAAAAGGTTTCGTCAATCCCACATCCGGTTGTTGCATCATGTTTGTACAATGGGGTGGAACTATTAGAATGTGCACGCCATTAGCTCTTGCTAGTTCTATTGCCTCAATTGACAAAAGGCTCTCATGATTGTCGCAAATTTGAAGCATTCTTCTCTTTTCAGAGGAATCCAAACATTTTATAAAGTGCTGCATCACATGAACGAAATTGGAAGTGGTCATCCAACCTGACTGATGAGCCAAACCCAAGGTCCCGTTTGGTGCTCCATTTATCATGTGGCTCTTGAAGTGCACTCTCGGAAATATTACAGCAGGAGGTATTGCATTTCCAGCTGCATTTATAAACAAAATTGTAGTAACCAGAGTTCCTCTCTCACCACTTACAGCAACTGCTACTTGTTTTTGGCCTTTTTGTGAAATCACAGGAGAAGGTTCTTTGGTTAGTTTCAGTTTTTGTTTCATCCATATTCCAAATTCTGGATGAGTCACAGAATTTTGGGTATCTTTGGATTAATTTTTCATAATTATTACTTATACTTGGGACACATTACAAGAGGCGAAAGATATGAACTGCTTCGAATAATTATGTAAGGGAAAAAAATAGCAGGAAAAAGGTCCATAGGAAGAAGACGAAACTCCTGGCTAAAGAATCTACGGGAATGGTATAGCTGTAGCAACAACGAATTGTTTCGGTCAGCAGTTTCGAAAATACGTATAGCCCTGATGATCGCTAACCTTCGGAACGAAGATGACACTTGAAGAATTATTAAAAAAAGCATTCACATTAGGTTTATTAAAGGAAATTGCATGTGCAATACTGCATCCTTCAGCAGCACGGAGAGATAATCTTGGGTGGCGTTTCATAAAACCGTATAGCCAGTCCTTTCCTGCCATTCTTGGAGCTTCCCAGTTTTTAGGACAGTCAATATTGTTCATTTTGGCCATCTCATGTGCTAGTTTTCGAGTTTCTAGATTGTTAAGACCATAAAACATTTTTGAACACTTAATTAAATATGCCTCAAGGTCGTCTTCCTGTTTGTCAGTAAAAACCTTTCTAGTATCGTTTCTTAATTTCATATCATGTTCGCCATCTGGGTTATCCCTAAACTTCTTAACGTACATACCAACAGTTTGATATTTTAATCCAAATCTTTTAGCAGCATTTCTTATCGATTCACCATCTAGGATGGCCGCTACACATTCTTTCATAGATTCGGCATCGAAATTTCCTTTTGTTTTTTCTTTCTTCCTATTTCTTACCATCTTCAGACAATCTGCAACAAAGAGAAACCGTTTTTAAATAACTTATTAAAAATATATAAATAGATGTTTGTTTGTGTTTAAATGACTGCGGACACTAAATCCATTCGCCATATAAATAGATAACTAAATATATATAACTTTTAAGCCGTTATTTCAAATACGGTGTCTCTATTTTCCACTGAGATTGTCTGATAGTGCCCCATACCCTTTGTCTGAAGGTGCCCCACTCGATGTGTCCAGACTAAATGTAAAAATATAACCTAAGAGTGCCATCAGTAACAAATGTGAATAGTACAGGTTATACAGCAATAAATGGACTTAAAACTGGTAGCAATGTTAATTATCCTAAGTCTTATCTTCTAATAAAAAACTCATCTTACCTTCAATCCAAAAATTTGACTTTCAACCACCAAAAACTAACTTTTCACTTTATGACATGAACCCTTTACTGCACTGTTCTACAGACTGAACTACAATAGTGTGAGTAGTAATGGAATGTTTTGATGTCAGTGTTGCCAACCCGAGTCCTTAAATTTACCCACAATATCAATGTCTGAAGCTGCTCCCTATCTGAAGGAGCCCCCTTCTCCCATATATTTAGTGGCTTTAAACATGTACAGCTAGTTTCTAAAAAAACTGATACGATTCTTAAAGCATATTTTGTAGAAAATTGAGCAGTGTATTTTGAAGGATAAATACTCATAATAAAATTTGTCAGATAACTTATTCTGTTCAACTCAAAAAATGGCTCCACATGCTAGCAAAGAACTAAAAGCAAGAATTGTAACGAAATTAGAAGATGGTTGGTCACTATCTGCCGTAGCGAACCATTTTAACGTAAGCAGAACAACAGTTTTTAATATTAATAAAAGATGGAGAGAACAAGAAACTCTCGAAAGAAAGCAAGGTTCTGGAAGACCAAAAATATCTACCGCTCATGAAGATCGTACAGGTCGTAAGGACAACAACTTGGCGCAGAATTAAAGCATCGCGTCTTAGGTACCGAACTGCAGCAAAAAAACAAGCTCTTACACCACAACAGAAGCAATCAAGACTTATATTTGCTTTAAACCATCAGCTACAAAATCAAGATTTTTGGGACAGGGTAATATTTACAGATGAGAAAATTTTTCAATCTTCTAAAAAGGGCAAAATTGGGGTGTATAGACCAGATAATAATAGATTTAATCCTCTATATGTTGATAGATATCGAGCAGCTGGTCATTTTAGCGCCAATGTATGGGGATGGATTTCATCTAGAGGAATGGAATGGTATGGCGTATTGATGGCAGGTTTGTTGGCAGACTTATCTGAATATTCTAGAAAACATCATGTTTCCAGTGTAGAACAGTTGTATCCAGAAAATAATTTTATCCTCCAACAAGATAATTGTCCTGTTCACACTGCAAATATAATAAACCAGTGGCTCCAGAATAACAACATCGAAACCTTACCATGGCCCAGCTACAGTCCAGATTTAAACCCAATCGAGAATGTGTGGGGGGTTATTAATAACATACACTAATATACTAATAATAATAGGAACAACAACCCTGTTTTATGTAATTATGATGTAATTTATTTAATTAACAGGTGTCATCAATTGGTTGTGGTTTATTTGTTTATTTTATTATCTGTCTGTTATAATAAATATAATATAATGCCAGACCAATTAAAAACACTTTACAAAATGATCAAATCTTACAAAGAGTCGCATCAGTTTTTTTATGAACCAGCTGTACATCCAGATAACACTGATGATGGAATAGTTATTCCAAAAACGTTCTGTGATGTAGCGCTATAGGGCTTTTATTATTATACCTTTTATAAAGGAATTTTTTCAATAAAATTTTTGTAATAATTTTTACATTATGTTACAATCGTCGAAAAATTTACTATGTACTTCCTTAAACAAATTATAAAATAATAAGTAAATAAATCACGCCAATTTATATCACTAATTGATAGTTCCAGCACTTTAACTGCCTAATACCGAAACTGTGAAATAATGTAGCCACACCTCAAGAATTTATTTCTCCCACACATTTGCTGAATATTAATTTTCTGTTGACGGCATACCCAATAAAAATTAAATAATAACCAAATAGACATTATGTTTAGATTTATCTGTGATAAGGTGACATTTTGGAATAAATTAGTAACACTTATTTGACATTTGCGTTTTTGACACAATATTCGTTTTTATTATTTACTATTAATTAAAATCTTTTCTTTTAAAGCAAAGTTAGGGCAATTTAATTCCAAAATGTCACATAAAAAGTCAAATAGTCGCTGTAAAGAGATGATAGTTTCTTAGATTTATTATTTTGAACAGGACAGGATAAAAACGGCCCTATTCTACCATTGGCTACTGTTACGTCGCTCCGTGCGTGACCATGGTAGGGGTACATTGAAACGATGCCAGCGTGCGTAGCGGCGAAATATGACAAAATTGGAATATTGGACAAAATATTTTTACGCATAAATTTTATCAAAAATGTGTGCAAATACATGTTGCGTATTTAATTGTGCTAATAATAGCAAAAACAGTGAGTGTAGTTTTTATAGGTTCCCAAAGATTACATATAAATTAGAGAAAAGAAAAAGATGAATTCGTGCTATTAATATGAAAAAGTAAATATCACATAATTTCATTTTTATGCAATTGAAATAGGAAAAATTTAAATAATTTACCTTGAATGATATTTCATAAGGCTTCAAGCTAACTGCAGATGACTTTAGCTTTTATATCATAACTTTTACTATTATTGTTTTTAATTATATGCTCTTTTGCGTGAAAAACTTGATTTGCCAGTACTAGATTTTTCCCTTTCTTTTCCGTTTGGAGTTGAAAAGATATATTATGATGAATTTTGAGAAACCCAGTTTTTAATACTACATTTATTTTGTACATAAACTGAAAAAATATAGTTAAAAAACTAATTTATTAATAATTGTCAATTTCGCATGTATTTAACAATGTCAAACATATGTCATATGTTTAACCTGAAAATTGGGAGGTCCAAAACTGTCAGATGAAGGCGGTAGGTGTCGCGTCAGTCACGCACGGAGCGAAATTTATTTAGTTAATTTTTAGTTGTATCATGTTACCCAAAATTTCCCGTTGCTACTGTTCCATAAACTATGTCAAACATAATATAAAAACGTCAGTTTAAAGTCAAAATTAAAATAATTTAATAATTTAGCAGACAGCAAGAGAACAGTAAGTAATGGAAATTAATTAGTTTTTTTATATTGTTAATTTTATATATTGTAGGAATTTGAGTTGTTTTTATGCAAATAAAAACAGTAAACTACAAATCCGTCAATCGCTGGCTGTTTCTATTTCAATAAAAATAAATTCCCAACAGCTACTGTTTGGAAAGTATGAAATGTATTTTCTAAATGTTTATGTAGATGCTTAAAACATACTTTTTGATTTTACCGTGTAGCTGCCTACTGTAAGTTTTTTTCCACTGTGAGTTCTATCTAGGCTTTAAAGCCTGTTTCTTCTTCAATATTAGCCTCATAAATTGTTTAAATTATCGCACCATCTTTTTTTGGTCTGCCAATACTTCTTCGTCCATTTGGTGACTTATCTCGTGCTATTCGTACTATCCTATCCTCTGCCATTCTACTAATATGTTCGTTCCACTCCTGTTTCCGTTTTGTCACCCATCTATTTATGTCTTGCATGCTCTTCTTATGTTTTTGCTTCTCTCTCTATCCAACAGACTTTTCCCTGATATTCGTCGGAGTATTTTCATCTCTGTTGTTTCTAGCAGTCGTCTCGTTTTAGATGTGTCAGGTCTTGTCTCCGCCGTGTATATTAATATAGGTCTAATTGCTGCTTTATAGATCCTTGTTTTTGTCTTGTCTTAGAAGCTTGTTCTTCTAGATTATGTCACTAAGGGATCCCGCAAGGAAATCGGAGAGCGATTTCCGAAGTGGAAATTGAAACGTCAATAAACGTATTTTTATCTTTAATTGTGGCTTATTCACAGTTAAATAGTAATTAATTTGAGGTTACAGTTTCCTAAAATATCATATTCAAAATAATTTTCAATTTTCTTTACTTTGAATATACATTTTTTATTCTGAAACTATTGTATAGTATCTATTATATTGGTAATAAAAAACACTTACCTTTTATAGCACTCCTCAATGGTCAAATTTGACAAAAAAAATTACAAAACACATTCAGCCACGTGCTAAGTGCAAAAACAGTAGAATCCACTGGTACAAATGTTGTACCACTACAATATTCACAAGTTGAGTAAATGTTCCGATATCAGAGTCATCTATGCATTACTTGTTAAAATACAGGTATAGATGTAAATAGGTAGAAAGCTGATTTGTACTACTCATTTACTCTGGCGAAAATGTGTGGTACAAGAGCAATACCAGAGATACTTAAAGGGTTAATAGTATATTACATAACGAGAGTTGTAAGAAGCTTATTACATGCGAGTAAAAAAGTTGCGCGCGAGCCGCGTAGCGGCGAGCGCAGTAATTTTACAAGCATGTAATAAGCTTACAACTCAAGTTGTGTACTATACTTTTTCTACGATTATTTTCGTTTATAAAAATAAAAATTAAATTACCACTATATTTACACTGACAGATTAATAATTTTTCAATCTGTCAAAATAACATCTGTTAATTCGTTTCCATGGTAACTCGACCAACGACTTACGAGCTTATGCGATATTACACATTTTTTTCTACTCTCTTACTAGTAAATTGTATATTACCTACTATTTGGATGCTAAGTAAATGCATCATAACAGATACTGACACGTAATGACTAGCACGTAATAAAAAAAATTACGCTTCAGTTTTATAAAAATGTGTAATATCACATAAGCCTCGTAAGTCAGTTGGTCGAGTTACCATGGAAACGAATTAACAGACGTTATTTTGACAGATTGAAAATTATTAATCTGTCAGTGTAAATATAGTGGTAATTTAATTTTTATTTTTATAAACGAAAATAATCGTAGAAAAAGTATAGTACACAACTTGAGTTGTAAGCTTATTACATGCTTGTAAAATTACTGCGCTCGCCGCTACGCGGCTCGCGCGCAACTTTTTTACTCGCATGTAATAAGCTTCTTACAACTCTCGTTATGTAATATACTATTATAAAACTGAAGCGTAATTTTTTTTATTACGTGCTAGTCATTACGCGTCAGTATCTGTTATGATGCATTTACTTAGCATCCAAATAGTAGGTAATATACAATTTACTAGTAAGAGAGTAGAAAAAAATAATATATCAACACATTGATACGTGTAGATTGGTATTTTAATATTGTACAATTTTATTTATACTGTGATATTGATACCAGCCATTGTCACTTTGACATTTATGTACTGGCATCGGTATGACACATTTCACAATATGTATAGGGGAAATATGCCTATGATGGCATGCTGCCTTTGATGGCATACCACGTGTAATTTGTAAATCGTTTTCTGTCGAACGATATCGGCTGCATAGACATGCGCATAGACAGTGTTTATTTACAACGGTAAACTTACCAACACTTATTAGTTCCACAGATAAGTCTGTAACGGAGAATATGATTTGTTGAGTTGAGTGTTGAACTATTATAACGCACGTTAACACAAACAGTTTTTTGATGCTTCTCGTCTGAAGTTAAAATATCCAAAGTAAGTATGCAATTTTGATTAGTATTAAGCTTCAGTAGGCAATGCATTTTAACTTCTGCCATTAGTGGCAGAAGATAACGCTCTGCTTTAAATCTGATGCGTACTTCCCTATGACGGCATAGCAGATAGATGTGTTAAAATAATGGCACAGTATGCCATCATGTCATCGAGCAATAAGACAAAAGAGGGAATCTAATCCTTATGAAAAGGAGACCAAAAAAGTGGCCTCTGATGGCGGACATATCCGGAAATGCGAATGCGCCAAATTTAAATTTTCCGACACTTATCAACAGTAGCTATATAATATTTTTCAGAATGTGTCTTAGACGAGAAAGTTTTAATTAATTATTAATGATAATAGTCTAAAATGCGACACAATTGTTAAAAAACTTCAATACAAATAAGATTTCATGTGACATTTGAGACAAACAATAACATAACCCAACTAAATTTGATGTCAAACAAGGAGAGAGACTCTCTTTCCTTGTTTAATGTGGCCTCTAAAGATCGCACTTCCTGTCTAACAATATGTTTGCCCCCACTACCTTTACATTCCCTCTATTGTCTTTTTGCTCGATGCATCATGTGCACATGTTATATGCCATCAAAGAAAAATGAATAATAATTGCAAAAGTTTCAAAAACTAAACTTTTTACTTATATTAAGGTAAAAGTAGATAAACAATACCATTTTGTAGGGTTTTTAAAACAAATTTGGAGCTTTCAAATCACACAAAATCTTCAATAGTAAATTTAAGTGTATATCTGAAATATCCTTAAGGGTTTAGTACAATCCTTAAAAATTTGATTGTCGTTATCTAGTTATACCTTAAACAGTCGAATATGTCCTGATATCAGATATAAAGGCTTTGTTTTGTTGCGGGCCTTGTTATATGGCGTCTACAAGAAACATAGGCAGGAGTGGTCGGAAGAGAACATAAATATGGCAATTGAACACATCCAAGAAAAAAAGATGGCTGTTGGCTTCCAAAACTTTTAATGTTCCGGCTACGACACTCCGTAGACGTTTTGCAAACAATTTCGGTGGAAGAAAGGGAGATTTGGGTGGCCGAAGAATTACACTACCTCCTCATTTTGAGCAAGAGTTAGCTACTCATGTGATTGATATGGAAACAAGAGTTTTTGGTCTCACAACGCTAAATTTGAGACGATTAGTTTTCGAACTTGCTGAGAGTAATAACATCAAACACAAATTCAACAAAACGACTCGTCTTGCTGGATGGAAGTGGGTGAGGGGTTTTTTTAAAAGAAATAGTACCATTTCACTCAGAACACCAGAAAATACATCTCTCGCGCGAGCACAAGCATTTAATAAGAACAATATTAAAGCATATTTTATTTCTTCAGCAAAAGTTTTAGATACATACAATTTTCACTCTGAAAATATATTCAACGTTGATGAATCAGGTCTTAGTACTGTTCAAACAAGACCTCAAAATATGTTTGCAACCAAGCGACGGAAACAAGTTGGAGCACTGAGCAGTGCGGAACGAGGTCAGCATTTAACAGTTGTATGTTCAATGAATGCAATTGGTACTTTTGTACCACCTGCATTTATTTTTCCCAGAAAAAGGTTCAAAAATGAATTATTGGACGTTGCCCAACCGGTAAGTGTTGCTTTTTGCCAGGAGAAAGGGTGGATGTCTTCAGACACTTTTGTTCAGTGGCTTAAACATTTTATTCACTATACCAAAGCTTTGAATGAGAACAAAATATTATTATTGTTAGATGGCCACAGTAGTCATAAGGATGGAAGTCTTACAAGTTGCAAAAGAGAATGGTATTGTACTTTACTGCTTTTCACCACACTGTTCACACCGGGTGCAGCCACTCGACGTGGGCTTTTTTAGTCCTCTACAAATCTATTATAACCAAGAGATTCAAAATTGGTTAAAACAAAATCCTGGAAGACTCGTTACGCACTTTCAAGTTGCTGGGTTGTTTAAAACAGATTACCTTAAAAGTACTACTCCTGCTAATGCCATAAATGCCTTTGCAAAAACAGGGATTCAACTTATTAATCCTGATATTTTTGAGAAATGGATGTTCGCTCCATCATTGGTTACAGATAAACCTATAGAGAGCAATCAAGATCGAACTCAAAACATGCATCTAAACAATCCAGATTATAATCTAGAAGAAAACATATAAAGTGGACAAAATCACCCACCTAAAGACTGCTAACGGGTCCTTCTAGAAAATACTCAACAGGATACTCTTCACATAACAATCCAAAATTTATTACCCATTCCAAGTGTTTCTCAGTCACAACACAAAAAAAACAAAAGAAGCGTGAAAAAACAGGGGTAATAAATTCAACTCCTGAAATTCAAGAATTGAAAGATAAGTTTGTTGAAAAAGAAAATGTAGAACGAAGAAAACTGGCAAACAAAGTTAAACGACAAATAAAACAGAAGATAGAACCTAAAGGAAAAGCTACGTACAACAGTGGAAACGAAAGAAAATTTGTGGATGAGACTTTTCCTGAAAAACGAACATTATACCGAATGGCAAAAGAAGGGATAGAGAGAAATGATGAGAAGGAACAGGAATCCACGAGCAATAACGAAAATTTTGAAGATGATGATTCCGACGTCGCTTGCTTGTATTGTAATGGCCTGTATTCCCTCTCAAAGTGGAAAGAATGCTGGATTAAATGTCAGGAGTGCCAATCCTGCAGCCATAGGAATGTGCCTATGATGGCACACTTGACATTTCTGATATTTCAACTTTTTAATATAAAAATCCACATTCCCTTTGACCTTTATATGTTCAGCTTAATTGGTATATTCAACTGAACTAGAAAAAATATTGTAAGCAATATGATAATGTATTTTAATAAAAAAAAAACGAGAGGTGAAGTTAGGTATGCCATCATAGGCATACTTCCCCTAATAATTTATTTGATATTTTATAGTATTTTTGATATTTTTATTCGATTTAATGTCTTTCTAGTATTCATATTATTTATAATATAATTTATAAATTTTTTCTTATCAAAATATATCAATACATATTCTTTATGGGTTAAATCAATGTTACGAGCTTTAAGGCTTTACCGTCCGACTTCGATTACAACCAAGGTGTACAAACTAATACATTCCGGATTCAGCTCCCATTTGTGCTATATGTAATGGTTTGGTTGGTCCCTTTTAACATAGATTAAATGACCTACTTGATAATTTAAACTAACATTAATTTAGGATTTCGGGGGATAAGACATACATAGAGATCCGAATGGAATATCGTCCTATCTGTTACCTATTAATTATAATATTGGAGTGTATAACAATACCGGGTAACGGATGGAATCAGAGGAGCCGTAAATCTTGCTTTTCTACTGCCTCATGCGTCGTATTTTGCCAGTGGCGTAGTAATCAAGTTAAATTATATATCTGAAGCCTAAAATATTTAATATAAAACACGTGAATGAATATGTCTTTCTATCTTCCACAAAATAAACTCATTGGGTGTTATATAAAATAACAAGAACTTATGTTTATTTTTTACGATGTCTATCTAATTTTACATTGTGTAAACATATAAATTCGTGGAAAATAATCTCTGAAAGAATAATTAAGATGAATGTGTGTATGTAATCAAAATTACATTACTCGTAATATACACAAATCAAAATAATCTATGGGACACATATATTAATAGCTTTAAATCAATGTTAAGCTGGGCATTCACGTTCCGACTTGCGGTCCCACTTAGTAGGACTACTAGTTGGATATTCGTCTCCACTGACGCTCCGACTTGCTATCCAACTAGTGGTCCAAATTAAGTTCTAGTTTATTTTCACGACGGTTTACATCGCTTAACCAAAAAATAATGGAGTGGAACAGAATACTACCATGTAACGAAAATATTTTGCCTACCACATGGGGTAAGATTATGGGGTAAATAATTGGGGACTGAAACTAAGGGGGTGGAGATAAGGCAAGCAAAATAATCGCTACTTGTGCGAACGGCACTCAGGGTTTGGTAGGAGAGCTGGGGTCGTGGATAAGTAAAAGATAAGGGGGTTGGATTAGGGCAACTACAAAAAATGAAATTAAGGGGTCATTAATCTCTTGGGATAAACAAAATAAAAATAAACAGGAAACACCTCAAGGAATTTAATATAGGACGCCACTTGAGGTGCCTAATTATACCTATTACAACCACTAGTTGTAACTAGGGAAATAATTATAAAACATCAAAAAAATCTTTTTCGAATAAAAATCAAAAAAGGTTTAGTTAAAAAAAATAAATAAAATGTTAAGAAAACAAAATTTAACGTTTATTTTTGTGTCACCACAACATTAAGAAATACAAGAATACAAAAAACTTACGTGTGTCATCCGCTTACAAACTCCAGGAGTTGGAAATACTACATAAAACTTACAAATGTTACCGCATTACAATTTTTAAATGTTACAATTTCTAAATTTTAACGAAAGCAATTATTGTTCTAAAAAAATATCTGACTTTACTTTGAAATTAAACAAACAATAAACAGTTACCTGGATTCACATATTTCCACTTAACGAAAAAAAAACTTGTTACATCTCTGGAGTATCTATCCGGACATCATCAGCGAAGAGCTTTATCCATTGGGGGTTGGAACTAGTACACTTGTAAAAACGGGAACTCTCAAAAAAACAGGAACATAACTTGTTCAACTTTTCAACAGGAACTAGACTTTTCAAACATCTTAAAATCTTCAAAAAACGAAACAGTGGTCACTCTTTCTAAAATGACATTTACATCGAATGAAAAATTCACCAATTTTGGCAAATTAATGCCGGTCACTTCATAATAGATAAAAATCCACCACTACTGCTACTTATTTCCACAAAAGGAGCCAAAAACAGAAAACCACAAATTTACCACAATACCTGAGCCTAATGAACTGCTCGGGGACTCAAGCATGAATTAAGATCCATACCTAACACTACGACGACCCAAGTATGAATGACGAATTTAAAAATTCGTTTATTTAACTTGAAAATAAAACAAAAGCTGACATAACAAAACACAACGAAATTAAAACGTAAAAGATTTCACTTCTACAACGTATAAAAATTATATGCGACTTCGAATAAAACATTAAAATAAATTGCAGAAAAAGTTAAAATAATAAACAACTCTAAAATGGTTTATTTTAACATCTAGCAATGCAAATACAATTATTGAAAACACTTTTGCGTATTTTAACTTGAAAGATACGAACTAACAAACACGGAAAAAATTCTTCGTTTTATTTTTTAAGCATATATAAGGCGATTTCCATATATTTCATATACGAGGAGATTTCAATATACTTCAAAGAATCAATAAAATTGAAAATGCTACAATACCCCCACGTAAGAGCGAAAACTGGACTAACAGTAAAAGTTTTCGTTTAGGGCGAACAACAATCAGGTTGGAACAACAGTAGCATTTTCTAACTATTGCAACAATACATAATGACTTCAATAACTCAAACAAAACAAAAAAAAAACAACAAACAAAATCATAATCAAAAACTTCTCATCATAACTGTTTATAGTACTAACATAATAACATACAAAATAAAACTGGATGCTCGATTTGACGAATCGGCACCAGGTACAGTTCGTTGGCTCTTAAGCACAACGACCAATGGCAGATTTCTATTAAAAAATGGCTCTTGCCTAACCAAAACGTGGAACAGACCAGTGCTGAAGTGTCTGGGAGCGAAAAGAGGTGTGCTTCCAGCTCAACAAAGGCGGGTGGCCAACAACACAGCTTAGACAAGCTTCGCTATGGTTATCCACTAGATAGATAACCAAAATAGCATCAAACAATAATAACACAGTTGACTGCGACAGTCAACCAATGAATTTCCAACCACTGGTTGAAAATCAAACTACACAAACAGAAGAAAAACAGGATGGCCAATAGTTCCATAGGAATATCCTCTGGTATCGATCAAAGCGAAAATTACATTACAATTTTTAAATGTTACAATTTCTAAATTTTAACGAAAGCAATTATTGTTATAAAAAAATATCTGACTTTATTTTGAAATT
>OU898284.1:115428206-115443203 GCA_918026665.1 Diabrotica balteata | reverse complement strand
CAGCCGTCTAAGGAACTCCTCATTTCTAACTCTGTCGACCCAGCTTATTTTCAGTAGTCGTCTGTATACCCACATCTCAAAGGCTGTCAAGCGTTTAAGCATAGCCTCAGTTAGGGTCCACGCTTCTACTCCATACAGCAGGACAGGAAATATGTAGCAAGATATCATACGAACTCTAAGGTCAATGCTAAGATCATGACTGCAAAGTACGTTTCTCATTTTTACAAAGGCAGCTCGGGCTTGTTCTATTCGGCTTTTAATTTCTGCGGTTGGATCCCAGCTCTCATTGATATTACTGCCGAGATACACGAGTTTCTCTACTCTGTCCAGTGTGGCATCTCCGACTTTTATACCATCATCATGTATATAATTTTGTTTGCTAACTATCATATATTTAGTTTTCTTAACGTTAAGTTTTAATCCATACTGATCACAAGTCTGTTTTATTTTGTTCATTAGATTTTGAAGGTCTTCTCCGCAATTGGCAAGGACTAAGGTATCGTCGGCATATCTAATATTGTTGACGGTTACTCCATTCACAATAATACCTTCGGTTGTCTCCATTAAGGCATTCCTTAAATATTTCCTCCGAATATAAGTTAAAAAGTAAAGGCGAGAATATACAGCCTTGTCTCACTCCTTTTTTATATTTATTTCATCCGACAGTTCTTGTTCAACCTTTATTCTTGCCACTTGATGCCAGTATAGATTTGTAATTATTCGTAGATCTTTATCGTCAAATCCAGCTGTTTCCAATATTTCTAGCATTTTGTTATGTCGGACTTTGTCAAAAAGCTTTTTCAAAATCGATTGCACAAATATACACATTTTGATTTATATCTCTGCATCTCTGTACTAGCACCTGTATACAAAACAAGGCTTCTCTTGTACCCAAGCCACTCCTAAACCCAAATTGAGTATTGCTAATTCTGTCCTCTAACAGCGTATAAATTCTGCTGTGTATTACTGCCACTACTGGATCTTTATTTAACGTAAGATATTCTAATTCACTAAAATTTAATTCCATGTTAAGTTATACAACAATTCAATGAATTCCAATATACTGTTACTGTGATCTTTATTCCTAATAATAATATATGATAATTTCTAAACATAAAACTATAACAAATGTTATAATAAAACATGAATAAAACATTTTTATTATTGCTTTTTTCTCCTCAACTGAGTACATTTTTTAATCAACTTAATTTTTTTTAACAATAAATCACAAAATTTTGGCCATTTAAATCATAGATAAATGTTATATAATTGATTTAAATATTGTCAAATATCAGAAACAATAATATGACAAAACGCAACACGTAATACACATTTTTTCACAGAAAAATGTATTATATTTTAGCAAATTTTGGAATACGTTTAAGTCGTAGAATAATTTTAACAGTTGTTTTCGATACATATTTGAGTCCTCTACAAATAGTTTCCCATGACTTTTGGTGTAAAAAAATTAGGGAAGCAGGAATTCAACAATTTAGAATTTCCCATTGAGTTTCCTATGGCCCGTTTGACGATTACACCACCCTGTATACATTTATTTTTAACACTTATCACTAAAACTAGAATGTGTGCCCTCATACCGCTTTCTATTATTTTATTGTATGATCCATATCTGTTCTTTTTAGCCTCACAAGAACGAATTACCCAATTGCCTTCAGCTTCATAAAGATCTTCAGGTCTCTTGGGAAGTTTTCGGACCTCAAATAACAATTCAGCTAGCTGGTCAAGTAAAAGAAGACGAATATATGTCGTTTGGAATCTCAGGAGCGGATGATAAAAGCCAAATGATTGGTGCGGATGTAGCAGTTGCTTATATTGACGGATTGAGAGGGTTTTCTACGGATTACAATATAACAGCTTTAACACCAGTAAGTTTTTACTTGAAGTTGATCTGCACCTCTAAAAGACAAATTACACATTCAAAAAATTTGAAAAAAATTGAGAAGGTATATGTAATTACTAGAAGTATTTTGACAAATTTTGAGCAAACTTCATGTTTTTGTTTTCGAAAAAACTCAAAAAACTACTTTTTTTAAGTATAAAGCGGGAAAACCAAACATACAATTTTGTTAAAATTTTTTGATTGTACAATTTTGCTGCAATAGAAAAAAAATATATACTTATTACCCGCTTATAATAAAACTAACCGGTAAAAAAACCGGACAAAATTTTAATAACAACATATATAAAAACTGTAAAAGTTTAAAATATTTGCAATAAAATCGTTGAATATTTTTTCCCTTCTTCTTCTTCTTAACATGCCTATACACCAAAGTGCGTAGGCGACTATCTCATTACTAGAATTCTGTTCTTGGCGGCGTGACACAGCTCACCTGTATTGTGTATTCCTGTCCATTCTTTAATATTCCTTAACCAGGATAATTGTTTGCGGCCGGCTCCTCTCCTACCTTCGATCTTCCCTTGTAGGATTAACTGTGGTATTTCATATTTTGCTCCTCTCAATATGTGCCCAAGGTAACCAATCTTGCGTTTTTTAATTAATTCAAAGAGTTCTCTTTCCACGCCGGCTCTATTAAGGACGTCATCGTTTCGAACTCTATCCACCCAAGGTATGCGCATCATTCTTCTCAATGACCACATTTCAAATGCTTCAAGTTTGTTGATAGATGTTTTTTTCAAAGTCCACGTTTCCATACCATAAAGCAAGATGGACCATATGTAGCACTTGACCATTCTGTAGCGTATTTCGAAGTTTAGGTGTTGATTACATAGGAGCGGTCCTGAATTTCACAAAAGCTTGTCTTGCCATTTGTATTCGGGTTTTTATCTCGTGTTGTGGATCCGATTGATCATTGATTGTGGTGCCAAGGTATTTAAAAGTTTTCACGCGATTTATACGATTGTCACCTATGCATATTATCGGGTTTTCTGGAGGGTTTCTGCTAATGACCATATATTTCGTTTTCAAAATGTTGATTTTGAGGCCATATTTTTTACCTATGCTATTCACCCTATCAAGTAATAACTGCTTATCTTCCAAATTATCAGTTATAATCACTGTGTCGTCCGCATAGCGTAGGTTGCTAATTGGTATGCCGTTCACCTTAATGCCTAATTCCGTATCTTCTAATGCTTCCGCAAATATATTTTCAACATATAAATTAAAAAGCATCGGAGAGAGTATGCAGCCTTGGCGGACACCTTTCCGGATTTCAAATTCATCCGTATATTGGTCTCGATCAATCCTCACTTTTGCCATTTGGTTCCAGTATAGATTCTGAATAATTCTGATCTCCTTCTGGTCAATGTTGGCCCTATTTAGTAGTTTCATCATGATATCATGTTTAACATTGTCAAATGCCTTCTCGTAGTCGATGAAGGTGAGGTAGACATCTTTTCGTTGATCTAAGCAGTTTTGTATTAAGGTGTTCAAACATAAAATTGCCTCTCTTGTTCCTAGTCCTCCCTTAAAACCGAATTGTGTTGACCCGCTAAGTTCTTCTAGTATCTTGTACATTCTTGAGTGTAATATCCTAAGGAAGAGTTTCAACAAGTGACTCATTAAACTGATTAAGCGGTGTTCATTGCATTTTGTGGCATTAGCTGTTTTTGGGATCATCACAAAGGATGACTGCAGCCATTCTCGCGGAATGTAACCAGTATCATAAATTCTATTGAACAGCCTTACCAAGATTTCGATATTCTCCTCGTCTAGTAGTTTTATTGCTTCTATATTAAATTCATCTGGACCTGTTGCTTTATGCAACATATCCAACATATCCCAAACATTGAAAAATCTCGTTAAAGAAGAATTATATCTTGAACTGCCGCCATCAAATTGTGTTGTAAAGAGGTAGCTCTATTTGAAACGTCGGTAATATTTATCATCGATAGATAGCATTACTTTCGGCTTCAAAACCGCTTCAAACGAAACGTCATACTAACAGGGTTGCCATATCAATTACTTTGTACAACAGATTGGCAGATTACAACAAAATTTAAGAATGTTATCGGAAGATAATAAACCGGAAACCACTAATAAGCAGACCAAAAGGAAGACCTGTATGTAATCCCATTAAGATATTAAATAATACCAGTTCATTTAATTTTTAACTATCAACAAAAATTTAATATATGATAAGTATGAATTTGACAGTAATATGTTTTTGACAGATATCGCCGTCGCAGTACCTACATTTACATAAAAGAGATTCATGTTATCTAAACACTGTTATCGACAAAGAAATATGTCGATAATAGTGTTTAGATAACATGAATCTCTTTTCAATAATATGTGTGGATGGAACCCTATTTTTTTAATAACAATATGTTCTTGCAAAGACATAACTTTGATTGTTTGGTACACCTACATTATACGTCACAAAAAATTAAACAAAAATCATTACTTACTTCTTTATCGTGTCCGGACATGTCATTCATAATATTTCGGCCCAGTATCAGGCTACGTGGGTTCCATCTTTGTTGGCGAGCCACAAATCATCGAGGGTACATCGATGAGCACAGTTTCTGCATGTTAGAAGATATTCCATATTCTGTGTTTCTCTACAGTCACAGTTCATTTTTCCCCATTTTGCCATGTTTGATTTTACTGGAGCGACCCCCGTTGTTATCCTATTCATAGTGTTCCACGTTTTAAAGTCTAGTGACTGGCCGGTCCATTGAATCTGGGGAAGAGGAAATTACTCAGGCGGTTAATCCTGCACTGTCGCTTTCGTGTTGTTCGAGCTTTGTATAGGGCATGCCGCTCGTCCGCGATATGTTTAATTTTCTCTATGTGCTCTGCAAGGCTTCTGCGTGTTGAGGGTTCTGCAAAACCCGCTACTTTATATAGATTTGAGAGTGGCGTTGGTTTCATGCACTCCTACTAACCTGCATGTCTCATTTAGCGCAGTATCAACTTGTTTGGTGTAGGCAGATCTGCCCCAAATGGGGTCGACAAAAGTTCGGTCGAACTTTTATCGACCGTCCAAATTCGGTGTGTATGCGCCTAGCCTAAGTGTGGTGTTTAGTAGATTTATACCTCTAAAGTACATTCGTTTAGCAAATTCCCATCTGTAAACACACGCACGTGTTGATATTCGCCCTCTCATTCGCCAAGAGGTCATTGAATATAATTTATTGCCTTAAGCCAGACGGATTCTCATGTTACAGATCCAAACTTGCCAGACTGTCTAAATTCAAATTGTAGCGTGTTGGTTTTTTAAGTTAATATATTGTGTCTTATATGTTATAGTTATTGTTACGTTATTTACTGGTCGTAAAAACAAACTATTTGTTAAAGAAAAGTAAAAATAGCTTGCGGTAATCACTTTAATAAAGGTAAGAGAAACCAATATTTTAATTTATTGATGTTTCGAAAAGTTTTATTTCCTTTTAGTCCATTTATTCACCGTTTTTGCTGTGAATATTAAAGAACCGCTTGGATTGACATGAAATTTGGCATATACATAGCTAACGGCAAAGAAAAAAAGCGATATTATGCCGATGTGTGCTTTTGCCATGGGTGTGAGTTTCACCCCTTCTTGGCTGTGAAAAAACATGCGTTCAAAATAAGTCCAGAATTGAATAAACTGAATAATTCTAAGCAACTTTTATTTTATACAGTTTTTGCACAAAGTCAATACTTATCGAGTTATTTGCGAGTGAATATGATCATTTTTTAATAAAAAACCACGTTTTTAGATGTTTTTCCGCAAATAGCTCAAAAAGTATTTTATCGAAATACATTTATCGAAAAACATATTCTTAGCAAAACTAAAGCTCATAAAAAAGTTAAAAAAATGATGTACTTATACCTATTTGAAGTCTGTAGACTCAGTAAAAGCAGAGTTGTAGCTAATGAAAAGTAATTAAAATTTCAAATCTAATACGTGGCTGAAATGTGTGCAACACTTTCAACAAAAAGTGAAGTTCAAAATGTGGAAGTTGGACAATATAATAGAGAACCATATCGAACCCATAATAATAAATCCAGACGAAGACATGTAGCTCCTCAGACTCTGCGTAATAATTTAAATTGTATGTTTTTATGCTTTGATAAACTTATAACAACGCTACTTTATTCAAAATGGTCACTTTGTTTTGTATCTCTCAGTTAAAATGAATATTTTATTTTAGCACATTTTTCTTCAATCTTCTTCTTCAGATGCAAATCCACTAATGGATGTTAGCGATCACATTTTCCATTAATTCTCTATTTCTTGCAATATGTATCAGAGATTGTATGTTTATATCGATTATAAGTTGGAGGAACTGGTATTTTTCATTTCGCATGATGTGACCTAGATACGCCGTTTTCCTTTTCTTGATGGTTTCGAAAAGTTGGCGTTCTTGGTTTATTTTTTTAAGGACATCTATATTTGTGATTTTCGCTGTCCATGGTATTTTTAGGATACGGCGATAAAGCCACATTTCGAAAGCTTCTAATCTGTTTATATCCCTCGTTTTGAGTGTTCAGCCCTCTACGCCATATAGCAGCACTGACCATACGTAGCACTTAGTAAACCTTAGTCTCAGTTGAAGATCAAACTCTGAACAAGTCAGTACTTTCTTGAATTTTACGAAAGCTTGTCGAGCTTGCTCAATGCGACATTTTACTTCCCTATCCGATGCCCAGTCTTCAAAAAGCCACGATCCCAGGTATTTAAATTTACTCACTATTTCAA
Source organism: Diabrotica balteata (assembly GCA_918026665.1). NCBI lineage: Eukaryota > Metazoa > Arthropoda > Insecta > Coleoptera > Chrysomelidae > Diabrotica > Diabrotica balteata. The sequence goes on along the minus strand of OU898284.1, from coordinate 115,436,538 downwards.
TGGACTTAGTATTTAGTGTTATGGTGGAGTTTTCAAGTGCATCTAAGTTTCTGGAGATGACCATAAATTTGGTATTTTTAGTATTAATCTCTAATCCCATTCGCTTACTGTATTCTCCGATTATAGTGACAAGTTGTTGAGGATCAACTATGTTGTCACAAATTAAGACACCATCATCAGCATATCTTATGTTGTTGATCAATACTCCATTCACCTTGATTCCCATCTCTGCATCCTCCAAAGACTCTTGAAATATGGCTTCCGAATAAATGTTAAATAAAAGAGGGGAAAGCACACATCCCTGTCGAACGCCTCTTCTTATATGTATGGGTTTGGATATAGAATTGTCTATTTTTAACTGTGCCGTTTGATGCAAGTACAATGGCATCTATATCAACTTTCTTGAGAATCTGCTTTAACTTGTGGTGTTGGACACGATCAAACGCTTTTTGGTAATCTAAAAAGCATAGGAACACATCCTTCCTCTGATCGTAACAATTTTGGACCAGCACCTGTGTTGCTACTATTGCTTCTCGTGTTCCTAAACCTTGCCTAAACCCGAAGTGAGAATCACTGATGTCCCATTCACATTTTCTTCAATGGAACATTAAATTTTGCTCATAATGATTAAATTTCAAGAAATTCTTACACTAATAGTTTCAAAATCCACAAGCAATCTACGTTCCTGTAGTTGGCTGTATACCATATATTAAAAAATTTATTAAAAATCCTTTGTAAAAGGTATATATTAAGATATTCATAAAAGATATTCAAAAGTAAATATTTTCAAGAAACATATGATACACCTCAGTACGACCCTGTTGGGCTTTCACGTGCATTTGTTGACAATTGGGAATATTTTTAAAAAGTGAAACTGGAACAAACCATGAAGTGGAGATATCCAGGAATGGCTAGTATACCTGTTGAATACAAAGCACGTGGTGTTCGTGTGTATTAAGGTATAAAAACGCTTATTAAAAGCTTAAAATTTTTTATTATAAAGAAGATCTTTTCGGAATTGTATCATTCCATCATCAGTTTACTAAAAGAGAGAGTAAAAATACCAATATTAAAAACAACAAAGTTAAAATTTGAACATACAAAAAGAGAAAGTTGGTTTTTTACTACTTACATAAAAAAGGTTGTTAAAAAACATTGTGTGGCCACATAAAAAACGTTCGGTGGACATCTGGATTTAAAAAATAATATTCTTCGTGTTATTTATTCAGGTAAATGCAATAGACTCTTGACTTGTGTAATATAAAAAATGAAACTGGGGGCATCTTATATGACCCCCTGTAGTTGGTGAAGTTTTATTGACTTACATTACCTCTGATCTGTGTTGGAGTCTAGGGCTAACTGATAGAAAGATGGTATGAAAAATCAGTTAGTACCCGTCAATGTCAAGAGGAATGATGTGGTAGGAGCAAAGTCATTGTGCTTAAGTTTGTGAGTAGGCAGTTTTTAGTGAAGAAATGTGTTTTGTGTGTAGTAGGATCATAAGCAATTTTGGTATTTTAAAAAACTGATGGGAGAATATAAATCAATGCGTGACTGTGATGCAAAATAAATCGGTATACCAAGGTAGGTAAAAATTTTATGTAATTTAAGTGGTTAAAATTAATAAATCATTTTAAATGGGATGAAAAGGATGTTATTACCTAATTGTATCGTTGTATTAAATAAGTATATATAAAAGATGGATTGTAATTTATGGAAGATGAGTCGAGGAAAAGAAAAAGAAGTAAATACATATATACTTATTTAATACAACGATACAATTAGGTAATAACATCCTTTTCATCCCATTTAAAATGATTTATTAATTTTAACCACTTAAATTACATAAAATTTTTACCTACCTTGGTATACCGATTTATTTTGCATCACAGTCACGCATTGATTTATATTCTCCCATCAGTTTTTTAAAATACCAAAAATTGCTTATGATCCTACTACACACAAAACACATTTCTTCACTAAAAACTGCCTACTCACAAACTTAAGCACAATGACTTTGCTCCTACCACATCATTCCTCTTGACATTGACGGGTACTAACTGATTTTTCATACCATCTTTCTATCAGTTAGCCCTAGACTCCAACACAGATCAGAGGTAATGTAAGTCAATAAAACTTCACCAACTACAGGGGGTCATATAAGATGCCCCCAGTTTCATTTTTTATATTACACAAGTCAAGAGTCTATTGCATTTACCTGAATAAATAACACGAAGAATATTATTTTTTAAATCCAGATGTCCACCGAACGTTTTTTATGTGGCCACACAATGTTTTTTAACAACCTTTTTTATGTAAGTAGTAAAAAACCAACTTTCTCTTTTTGTATGTTCAAATTTTAACTTTGTTGTTTTTAATATTGGTATTTTTACTCTCTCTTTTAGTAAACTGATGATGGAATGATACAATTCCGAAAAGATCTTCTTTATAATAAAAAATTTTAAGCTTTTAATAAGCGTTTTTATACCTTAATACACACGAACACCACGTGCTTTGAAATTGGAATATGTAATATGAATGTAGTTTATAATTGTTGGGTTTTCTTTATCTCCTTTCTTGAACATTGATATCATTAAGCTGTTTCTCCATTCGTCTGGTATCTTGCAGTGCAATATTAGTTTTTGTATAAGTTTTGTCATCTTTAGGGTTATACTTTCTCCTATGTGTTTTAGAAGCTCGTTGGTTATCCAGTCTGGTCATGGTTTCTTCCTTTTTTTGGAGTGAATTTATGGCTATCTCTACTTCCTGAAAACTTATTTCTCTTTTGTGTGTTAATTCGTTTTAATTAATGTAATGAAATGCAAAACCTTTATAAACTAGGTTTTAATATACAAGAAATTAGCATTGTTTTGTTTGAATGAATAACATGACAATTACATATGACATTAACTAAAACTAAGATGACAAATGACAAACACAGTTCACAGACCACAGGACATTCACCCCAACTTTATTTTTGAACAAAGTCTTTAAGGTAAGCAGGAGTGTTTCTTTCCCTGGTACCTCTTCTAATAAGACTGTGTTTATTTTCTTCCTCTAAAACACTTTCAATATGACCTTGATCTTCCAGAATGTTAACAGGAGAAATATTTGGATTTTCCTCACATATACTCAATCTAGGGCTTGGTGGATCTTTGATAAACTGTTCATTAGAAACCGCAGATTCCGATCCACTAACACAGTCCAGAGATGCATCTCCTCGTGGTGCAAGTTGTCTTAAGGCTACTGTTGTTTCTTTACCATCTTCACGTCTAACAACAGCATAGTTTGGATTTGCTTCAATTAGCTGTACTTCTTCAACGAGGGGTTCATATTTGGACTGCCTCACATTTTTTTTCATAAATACTTTTCCGGGGGTTATCAACCATGAAGGAAGTGCAGCTCCATTTATAGCTTTTCTGGAATGATGAAACATTCGCTCATGAGGGGTACTGTTTGTAGATGTACACAAAAGAGAACGAATTGAATGAAGAGCTATCTCAACTACTTCTTCCCACTGTTCAGTTTTTAAATGTTTAGATTTTAATGCAAGAGAAATAGTTTTCCATATAATTCCATTATATCTTTCTGTCTGGCCATTTCCTTCAGGATTGTAAGATGTTGTTCGGCTTGTTGGTATTCCTTGTGAATGGAGAAATGTTTTGACTTCTTGAGACATAAATGCCCCCCCTTGGTCTGAATGGATATAACTAGGCATTCCAAATAAAGAGAATAAGTTTGTAAGACACTTCACAACAGTTTTCGCTGAAACATCTTGACATGGATATACAAAGGGGAATCGAGAATATTCATCAACAATTGTTAGGATATATTTGTTATGAGATCTAGATGGAAGCGGTCCTTTAAAATCCAGAGACAATCTTTCAAAAGGCGAAGTAGCTTTAATTAATCTCCCTTGAGTTTTCAAAAACTTTGGTTTTATTTCTGCACAGATAGGACAGCGATTGGTCATTTCACGGACTTCATCAATAGTATATGGTAAGTTGCGTGTCTTTATCCAATGGACCATTCTGGTGATTCCTGGATGACACAAGGATTGATGTAGTTCAAATAGACTTGGTCGAGGATTTATTGAACAGCTCACTCGTGAGAAAGTATCTGGCACTACATTCTCAACTCCTGGTCGGTACTGAATATCGAAACTGTAGCATGATAATTCAAGGCGCCATCTGATAATCTTCTCATTTTTATCTTACTAGTGTGGCGCATATTGAACATAAAAGAGACAGACTTTTGATCAGTTATAAGTCGAAAATGTTTACCTATCAAGAAATGTCTCCATTTTCTAAGAGCTTCCACTATTGCATAAGCCTCTTTTTCCACTGATGAATGATTTCTTTCACTTTTTGATAAGGTTCTTGAAAAGAAAGCAACAGGTCTTCCTCCTTGGCTAAGAGAAGCAGCAATACAAAAATCTGAAGCATCAGATTCAACGATAAAAGGAATCTTGTCATCAATTGTAGTAACAGCTGAAGAAATAATTTCAGATTTAAGAATTTGGAAAGCTTCAGCTGCTTGTTCTGTTAAAGGAAAAGTATTGCATGTGACTAGTTTTTGTATCTTTTCTGAAAATTGTGGGATAAATTTGGAATAATGTGCAAACATTCCGACAGCTCTCTTTAGTGATTGTGAATCGTTTGGTAAGGGTAACTTCTTTAATGGTTCAAGTCTTTCAGGATCAGGTTTTAAGGTCTGATTTTCTATTTGATAACCCAAAAGTTTGATTGAATTTAGTGTATAAGAACTTTTATTTTGATTTATTGTTAGATTGTATTTCTTCGCTACTTCCATAAATTTATTAAGATTTTCATTATGTTGTTGTTGATTTAATCCACAAACCGTAATGTCATCAAGATATGCATACACACCTTTTAAATGTTCGGATTTAATAATACCATCGATAACCCTTTGAAAACAAGCCACTCCGTTGGTTACCCCAAAAGGAATCCGGCAAAATTGGTATAGTTGGCCGTTGGCTTCAAAAGCAGTGTATATTTTCTCTTCATTTTTAATTGGAATTTGATGGTATGCATTTTTAAGATCAATAGTACTGAAGACAGAATATCTTGCTACTTTTCTAACAATATCTTCAACATCTGGGAGAGGATAGGCATCTAAGTAAGTAAATTTATTAATTGTTTGTGAATAATCTACCACCATTCGCTTTTTGTGTGTTTCACTTTTTGTAATAAGTACTTGTGCACGCCAAGGAGAGTTGCTTTCTTCTATGATTCCATTCGATAGCAGATACTGTATCTCGTCAGATATGAATTTTCTATCTTCAGTTGAAAATTTTCTTGATTTAGTTGCCCTCGGTTTGCAATCATTTGATAGATTGGAGAATAATTTGGGTGGCTCTATATTTAAGTATGCCAAACTACAAATGTTATCTATATGATCAATAACTAAAGGCATTTTTGAGCCAGCAAAAGTGATTTCTAGAGAAGAATGTTGTTTAAGCAAGTCATGACCTATAACTACATCAGCACATAAATCTTGAATTATTGATAATTTGACATTTTTTATATGAATGTTCGTTTATTTCTAAATTAACAAAGCAGTGTCCTGAGATAGTCGTTCTGAGTGCTGTTGAAGCCATTATTATGCTTGCATGACTTCTAAATGTTTTCACGTTTATAGACAATGCATAATTCTTACTGATATATGACTCAGAACTACCTGTGTCTATTAAACTTTCAGCTGTATTTCCATTCACCTTTATCTCAGTAACACTTTTAGATAAGCATTGAGGGGCAGCAGCAAGATTTCTAACATTCGAACTAGATGTAGTAGTAGCTAAAACAGCAGCTGATACTGAATTGGGCATCTGAAGCCTACATACCTTGGAAAAATGTCCAACTTTCGAGCATTTCTTACAAACTTTGTCTCTAGCAGGGCATAGGCTACGAGGATGCCTTTCAGTTGATCCACAAAAGTAACATTTCCAACTTTTCACAGCAGCAGAAGTATAATTAGTGTGCTCTCTGGTTTCAGAAGAAATTGCATTAATAATTTGTACAGGAGTTGTATAAGCCTCAGAGTGTTTTGAAGCTGACTCCAGAGACTGGGCTTTTACTATGGCATCTTGCAGAGTAATAGTGTTGTTTTCTAGTAAACGTTGTCTTATGTCATTAGAAAGAATGCCATTAATAAAAGAGTCTCTTATATAATCTTCTCTATTTTGGTCTGCAGAAACGGCTAGAAAATTACAGTCTTTGGAAAGCACTTTAAGATGTTGAACGTATTGACCTATATTTTCACCAGTTTGTTGTTTTTTTGTCATTAGGATATGTCTGGCAAAAATTTCATTTTTGGGTTTAACAAAAGCTGCTTCAAGAATACTTTTGGCTTCAGAATACTTTCTACAATCAGAGATGAGTTCATAGATATTGTTGCTCACGTAATTTACCAGTAGTTTTGAATTTCTCCTCCTCTGAAACATCAATCACAGAGGAAATAAAGTTTTCAAAGGTAGCTTTCCAATGCATCCATTCTTGAGACGATCTAGGAGAGTTAGGATCAGCATCGAATCTGTCTGGTCGTAGTAGCTTATCCATATTTGATATTTCTTGTATATTAAATTGTAATGAAATGCAAAACCTTTATAAACTAGGTTTTAATATACAAGAAATTAGCATTGTTTTGTTTGAATGAATAACATGACAATTACATATGACATTAACTAAAACTAAGATGACAAATGACAAACACAGTTCACAGACCACAGGACAATTAATACTTTATTGGGCTAATTAATATTTTCCTTTCCTTTAACAGTTCCGTCAGGTATCTTTTCCTATTCGTTTGCTTGTATGTTATTGTATTTCTTCAATTTTGACATCTCTTGTCGTCGGTTTCTTATGAATCTCTATATTTGTTTTTGTCTACTGTAGAAGTCGCTTTCCGTCCTTTCTGTAAACTGTTCCCAGTGTTCATTTTTTGTTCTTCGTACCAACTGCTTTATTTCATTTCGGATTCTTCTATACGTGTCTCGGGATTCTGGAGTATTTGATGTTTTGTACTTCGTGTAAGCATCTTGTTTCTGTTTACATTTCTCTTTTATTTCTTTTCTGAACCATGGTGTATTGTTGTTTCTTTTGTTCAGTATGACGTTGCGTTTTCCTGGAGCTTTGTTGCTGCTTCTTCAATGTTGTTTTTAATTTTCTCCCAGCTTGCGTTTATATCTTTGATGTAGCCTATTTGTTTCAGCTGTATCTTCTGTGCTAGCCTCCTTTGGTACATTTCTCTTGTAGAGTGGTTTCCTCAATAATGAAATATGTAAAGTAAATACTTAATTGTCTTAAATAAATATTATTTGACAGTGAATATTGTTTTAGTGTGTAAAAGTACTAGGACAATATAAAGGAGTATGTAAGGATGAGATGGTAGGTGGCCAGGATAGCAATCAAATGAATACAGCAGTCAGGGAAAATGGTATTAATATAATAACTTACAGAAGGTTCTTAATTTCACGTAAGTGTACTATTTTGTATATCTCTATACTGTATATGTACTGTAAATTAAATATAAAAATGTAAGCAACATTAACACAAAAAAAATTATTACTTAAAAAACTTTACTTATGTTTTAGCTGATCCTGGAGATAAAGTGATTCCAGCAACGGGTTCCATTTACGCCGTGTGGGGAGTAGGAAAACTAGACGAAATGAAAGAACCAGCGTTTCATGATCTCTACTCAAAGACTGATTTAAAAATTGAGTTAGCACCGAAAGAACCTCATAATAATTGCTTCTCTTTTACGAGATCGAAACCTGAACCCAAAGAACCATGGAAAAAAGGTCAAATATTCGATAAAACTATAAGGATATTTAAGTCTTATATTGGTCCTTCGGGAGCCAAAAGGGGATATCAAGCCATTACTGGTAATTATGTCTTAATATAATTTTTTTGTGCTTATTTCATCACATTTAGGGGAAGTGTGCCTATGTTGGACCCCTGCCTATGACGGACCCCCGGCTGTAATTTTAAATAGCGCGCGGTTACATACACATCGCCGGTTGCCGCTTGCGCACGAAGTTTGTAGTTATTGTGATGCCACTCCTCACGATTTATCGTGAGATCTCACGAATTGAAGACAAATCTCACGATCTCACGATTGACGTCTTATATCTTACGAATTTCTAAAAATTTTAGGCTGTTACTAAATCTAAAGATAAATAATGGGAACCTAATAAAATTTATACTAGAAATCAGCATTTTTAAAGTGCTCTTAGATTGTCACCTTGAAATATTCATAAATCAACTATATTTTTATACAAAAATGCTTGCACTACTCCAATTAGTATACACAA
>OU898284.1:115303807-115421307 GCA_918026665.1 Diabrotica balteata | reverse complement strand
ATTCTAGTTTGCGCTCTTTGATGGTGCTAATAATCTCGCGTTCCTATTCTACGTAGGACCTCAACATTAGTCACACGATCCACCCATGAATTTCTTAAAATACGTCTGTAACACCACATCTCGAATGCCTGTAACATGATCGTTAAATCCACCCAATTCGAGAGAAAGGACATTTACAAGGTCACATGGATTTCAAATGATGGAAGAACACGAAATCAAATAGATCATGTCCTCATTGACGCAAGACACTCTAGTAGCATTATTAATTCGCGAAGTATGAGAGCAGCTGACAGCGAAATCTAAGTTAAGAATGCGATTATCAATACAGAAACTGGAACTACAAGAAAAACTAGAAATATGGAACATAGAAGCCATCCAAACACCAAATAAAGAACGGGATTATCAAGTGGCAATAAGCAACAGATTCCAATTGCTGGAAGAGGAAGAGTATAATGTAAAGTTGGAACAAGCATGGCAGCAAGTGGCATTAGGTATAGAACAATCAGACAAGAACTGCAACACCTTGCTGAACAACTAAATATATATTTGCAACGATTATGGACTGAAAAATCAATTTGAAGAAAACCAAGTTCATGGTATTTACAAAAGCACAAACATCAAAGTTAAGCTAGTACTAGATAATACAGAAATTGAACAAATATTCTTCGTTACAAAATACCTTGGAGCATGGATCACAGAAGATATGTTCAGACAAAAGAAATTAAGATGCCGCATTGAAAATTGCGCGGTCAACTTTTAATAGAATGAGAAAACTTTTTTGTAATCGCAATATCAACTACCGCTCCGGATAAGAACGCTTCGATGTTATATTTTCTCTACCCTTTTGTATGGAGTTGAAGCTTGGACACTTAAAAAATCCAACATTAAAACCTAGAAGCATTCTAAATGTGGTGTTACCGACGTATTTTGAAAATATCATGGATGGATTGCAAAACAAACGAAACAAGTTCTCGAACAACTAGGAAAACAATGCTAAGTTTTAAAATTCCATAAAAAATCAGGAAATTGGAATACTTGGGGGCACATTATGAGAGGTAAAGAACGAACTACTAACGAATATAATGCAGGGTAAAGTCAAAGGTAGAAGAAGCGTAGGAAGACGTAAAATCTCGTGGCTACGCAATCTCCGTGAATGGTTTGGATGCAGTTCAATTGAACTATTCAGGCGAATAACCAATAAAATTATAATTGCCAGAATGATTTCCAATCTCCGATAGGAGTGGAACTTGAAGAAGAAGAAGAATCAGACAAGGAAACCATTGGAAAAAAGAGGACTCGCCCAAAACGGAAATGGTTTGACAAAGCATGCGAGGAAATTGTTACGATAAATTCTGACCCAAAAACTGTAAATATATTTTACTAATATGTTTTTATTCATTGATGAATGTTCTATGTAATTAATACCTGACAGACAATGAGCCGAGCCGCCATAAAAAAAAACTGTTCAGTTCATTCGAGGCAATTCAGGTCAACATCCATGGGGTCTCCCCTCGGCTAAAAATTACCAGTATGACGTGACATTTCAGTAGTTTCGACAAGGGTCAGGAAGGTTGACATTCGACGAGATTCTAGATTATTAATGGTGCTTTATATAAAGACGAAATTTTATTGAAGAAGTCAGTCAACAAGAAGATCCCGGACGTGGTTTAAAATGTACGAACGTAATAAATAGTTGTACAGTTATTTAATAAATTGATAATAAATTATTTAAGTGTAAAATAAATTAGTAGGAAATAAAGGCTTTGATAAATGATCGTGAATTTTAATAAATTAGAATAAAGACAATTAATTAGAACTATAAAAAAATATAACAAAATTCTGAAAATAAAAACGAAAAAATATTGAAAATGATACAAGACCCTACAGCTGAGAACAAAGCAGATTTTAACAGAACAAGAGCACAAACAAGGCGACTATTAAGAACTAAAAAGAGGCACTACCTAGAACAGCAAATTCGGGAAATGGACAGAACTGACGAGAGGTATCAAATAAGGAAATTCTTTAGTGAAGTCAAGGTGCAAGTGTTGGAGTAACACAGCCTATGAGAAATAAAGCAGGTGAACTTATAATTATAGAGACGGAAATCGTCGAACGATGGAAGAAATACTTTCGAAATTTACTAAATATTGAAAGTTAGACGGAGGAAGCAGATATTACGTTTCATTCTGCAGATATCGAAATACCAGCAGCAACACCTGAGAAAGTAAAGAATGCGATCGCGTCTCCAAAAGATATATAGAGGCATATCTATAGGCCTATAGAGGCGACTATCAATGCGACTTTCGTACTGGAAGGTCAACTATAGGTCAGATATTTACCATCCGACAAACATTAGAGAAAATCTGGGAAAAAGATAGGAAGCAGAACATCGATGGCATTTGGTATAAATTCAGAACTTAGGCAGGGGGATCCCTTGTCACCGTTGCTGTTCAATTTTGCTTTAGAATATGCAATAAGTAAAATATCGTCTGAGATGACAGGATGATTAGCTGATCAAGGATCAAAACTGTTGCTGGCCTTTACTGATGATATAGATGCAGTCACGCATTCTACAAGAGACGTGAGAGAGGTGTTTTCACAGCTCGAGGAGGAAACAGATAGTCTGGATCTTCGAATAAATGAAGAAAACACGAAATACATGGTATTAACCAAAAATCCAAGACCAAGAGTTAGGCAGAACATCAGTATTAATGATCACAACTTCGAAGTAGTAGTAAAGGAGTTTAAATACCTGATAATCACACCTGATAACCACATAGAAAAAGAGGTATCAGCAAGGATAGCTGCGGGAAATAGAGCATTATACTCCCTTTCAACATTATTAAGATTAAAGCTGCCAAAAAGAAAATCTAAATTAACACTGTACAAGTCCATTGTTCTTCCAATTATTACATATGGCAGTGAAACATGGATTCTCAACCAGCGGGAAATCAATAAGCTTCTAGTATGTAAAAAGAATGGTTCTCAGAATAATATTTGGCTCTCAAAGAAATGAATTCGCAGGGGATTGGAGAAGATACCACAATGCTGAATTGGTGACTTTGTATGGAACTGAAAACATAGTTAGACATGTCAAGCCAAACCGAATAAAATAGTCAGGTCACATGGTACGATCAGAGGATGACAGAGTGTTAAAGACAGTTTTTTTTGAAAGACCAGATGGTAGAAGATCAGTAGGCCGATCGAGAAAAAGATGGAAGGATAATGTTGAAGCCTATTGATCTAGAATTGGAGTATAACAATGGGAAATAGAAGCGCAAGATCGTAGAGGATGAAGGGCGATAGTCGATGCGGCGAAGACTCGAGTTGTGAAGCCAGTGAAGAAGAAGAAGAACTGGCTGGTTAATGTAAGGAATGTGCTTGCTTTTTGAGCACAGCTTATGAAACCAGGGCTCCAGTTTGAAAATTGCCACTGTCATTTCTTTTTCTCAGTTTATGTTTGACTTGTACTTCTTTTTAATTACTACAACTGCAGAAAAACGTGTTTCGCACAAGTACGAAGTCGCAAATGGGAATAAAACCTTTAATGCAGCAGTGCTGATGGCATGATATTCATGAGAAAGTTAGCTTCAAAATTTAAACAGTTTGTCCTTGTCATATTCAAGCTTTAGGCTTCTCATTTAAGTACTTGTAGTATTCTTTATTTAACCTTTATTTCACTTGATAGGAATAACAAAAAATGCCAGTTTTGTCTTAATTAATCTTGAAAGACAAAATGTTCATGTGGTATAGTGGCACAACTCAAAATAAGGTTTGAATTTAAAAGTATGTGTTACAATTTATTAAAGGCTACCTAAGGCTCTCCCAAATACACCACAATTAATTTTTTTCCCAATCCATGTTATAGAACAAAATGCAAATCCATGTAGTAAAACAAATAAGACAAAATTATTGGCACAAAAACTTTAAACTCCTGTTTTGAAAAAATTACCAGTTTTTGTGTTGTGCCACTATAGCATACAGCCGACGATATATCGCACCTTGAGATGAAAACTGTTGTAAGTTCCAAAATAACCAGTTTCAAGTTATGTTTGATTCGTATGTGATTTAAAGAGCTCTTGTCAATGAAACAGTGTCACAATATCCACCTCTCATCATTTAAATGCTATTTAGCCAACAACAGTTGTTTTAGTTCAAAAAGATGCCTAGCCTCTGAATAGAAGACTGTTTGTATATTAAATACCACAGATTAATTAAGTATTCACTTAAATACTGCTAGTGAAATTGAATGTGGCATGCAACATACAACAGTTTGACTCTAGGATTTAGAAGTTACTGCGCAATGAGATCGCTTTTCTAACCTTATTTTAGTTTCGGTAGTTGTTCTTGGTCTGTGTTTAACAATTAACAGCGGCCTGGTTTAAAAATTATTTACAATGAGTTGTAATAGTTGTGAAAAAGATTTCATCAATCGTAGTAAACTGATGTTGCATTTATCACAAATAATTTGTGAATCAAGTAACTTAGTTCAAGAAAAAGATCTCTCTGTTAACCAAAGTTGCTCTAAGGATAAAACGGCAAGTTATTAATTTATTATATTACAATATATTTTGCTCCCGTAATTGTATCCGTTATTTGAAACATTAAATATTTTTTGTGTGTTGGAAATAGAACCGTAATAGTTAGAACGAATTTTATTTATTAATTTCCTGAAAATTTTAAGACCGTTTATAGTAACTGTGTTTTTAATTTTACAGGAGACGTTACTTGGAGCAGATGATAATCCAGTTACTGTAAAGTTTGATAACGACAGCAGTATTTTTACTGAAAAAATCATTACAGAGGTGAGAAGTTTTAAAAATTATTTTTTCCAAATCCAAACTTTTGACCATAAATATCTTTGGTCATTTTGTTTTAATGTAGGATACATATGTCTTGGAGGCAACTGTAGGTGACGAAAGCAACATGGTGTTGCTTTTCCTTGTTGTATCATTCCTGAAAATTTAGTAGCAGACGCAGCCAAAGCTGAAGTAAACTGGCGAACAATCAGATGAAGATGAAAGTAAGATAGCTTTTGAATATTTATTTATAATTCTTATTGTTTTCAGTAAATTTACTTGCTAAAGGAAGTTTTTTCAATTTCAGTTCGTACGGTAAGAAAACGGAGAAGAAATGAATCCAAGTGGGCAGTCAACACTAGAAAAAAGAATTGCAATTCAGGTAAAGCTTATGTCACACGAAAAAAAGGATACTGCTGAACAGCGTCAAGTGAAACCTACATGTACAGAACGCTGTAGACTGAAGTGTTCGGCAAAATTTAATGATGACCAACGTCACGAAATTAATCGAAAGTTCTGGACCCTTGGTGATTTGAGAATGCAGCGAACTTTTCTGGTTCAGAAGACATCGAAGAATCCTCCATCTTACCACAGCAAACAGATTAGGTGCAATAATTATAAGTATGTGCTGACGATAAATGATAGTGATTTAGAAGTGTGCAAAACCTTTTTTCTTAATATGTTTGGGATCAGTGAAGAGTATGTCTATACCGCGTGGAATAAAGTTGATGAATTTGGCATTATTTGTGATGATAAACGTGGAAAACATAACAGCCACGGCACTTTACCTCCAGATGCTGTAGAGTAGGCCAGACAGCATATTGATTCTTTTCCAGTAGTGGAGTCTGACTATCTTCGTGCTCAAACGCGAAGTAAGTACATCTTAGCACTTGCTGAAATGTATTTGTTTGACCAAAATCTGAAAAGATGTCAGAATGACTATAAAGATACTATTTTTAAAGAGAGTAAATATAGACATCCAGTTTAATATTGGATTTTTCGTGCCTCGCAAGAACCAGTGTGCAACCTGCCATCAGTATATTAATTGTACTGAACTTGAAAAGAAGAATAGAGATGTAGAGCATCAACGTCATGGAGAAAACGTAAACCAGCTTTTTCTACAAACGCCGTTTAAATACCTACACTTTACAATTTTTGAGAATGTTTCAAAAGCAGGATTCTGTTACATATGGGATGAGAATCGTGCAAGGGATAGCAAGTTGCGTTTATAGTTTATAGTAAACACTTAATAAATATTTTTTTCGGATAACTGCTCAGCTCAAAATAAAAATAAATTTCTTGCCACAATGTATAATTATGTTCTACAAAATAGTAAATCTCTGGAGACCATAACTCACAAATATCTGATAGTTGATCACATACAGAATTCAGGCGATTCCATGCATTCCTGCATAGTCAGTGCAGCCAAAAAACTGGAGATCCTTATGTCGCGAAGGAATTACACTTGTGTATGATTTGTGAACTCCACCTGAAATTTCGATTGAAAAAAAATGATTTAATGTGGTTCCTTGAACAAAATCATATACCTAATCAAGTCCCATGCACCCTTCTATGAATCATTGGTAAGCAATCATAAGCAGAATAATTTGTTTATTGATCTTTTACAAGAAGAAGAAGAGGAAGTTTTGTTCAATTCAGTATAAATATTCTTTAATAAGTTATGTGTTTTTGTCGTTCATTTACAAATTAACATAATTTTTGTTCAATTTTTGATAATTATTAATCAAGTTTATACTGTGGTACATTCCCTTTCTAATGTTAAACTGTTGTATGTTCCATCCCAGAATTTTATTTAATTCTTTACGGCTGAAGAAGTTATTCATTTACTTAAAAAAATTGTTTTTGAGGTACAAAATTGTTACAAAAAGTATTTGAAAAGTATATGGTAACCTTATACACAATATTAAAATTACTGGAACCGTGGCAATCTTTAAAATTCGATTATCATATGAATTATAATGTCGTACTGTATTAAATTGTCGAAAATGGCGTCAATATTTTCCAAAAATCAAATATTGTCCCTGCCACTGGTACCAATATTTTTGTACGTCATTAGGTAGCAGGTCATTATTTTTGTATTACCTACCTAAGTTATAAATGCCGTACAAATATGTTTGACCAAAATGCCCCCCCCCCTTTTTTCTAGCCGTGCGAGAATGAAGATAGATATTTACCAATATTTTTATATTACGTATATCATATAACAAGTTTTGCTCTTATTATTTTCCTATCAGTGGATGTAATTACCATGTAGAGACTTAATGAGCTGTTATTTCTTCTTTTTCGTCTGATCTTCCAACGCCACCAAAAAAGGCATGCGACGGCTAGTCATACCGGATGTCTATTCTTTTTAATAAGATCCATTAATTAGATACTTTTTTAATTTTGGT
Source organism: Diabrotica balteata (assembly GCA_918026665.1). Classification (NCBI taxonomy): domain Eukaryota; kingdom Metazoa; phylum Arthropoda; class Insecta; order Coleoptera; family Chrysomelidae; genus Diabrotica; species Diabrotica balteata. The sequence goes on along the minus strand of OU898284.1, from coordinate 115,414,097 downwards.
ATAATTTACTTGAACTTGTATTTCGTTATTATGCGTGTTTAATGAGAACTCTTTTAATAAAAACAATAAATATTTTGCTTTTGGTCAGTTAAATTAGTAGAGTTTTTATTAAATAAGGAAATATGAAAACGTAAGTGAATGCAATGATACAAGTCGCAGTGGCGGTGCTACGCTATCACTGCAGGGAAATAAGCAAAAAAGAGACCTTAATCGGGACCGTGAGTAATCCAGATATCTGACAATTTTTTTAGTTATTATAGGCCGATCGAATTGAGATTTTAATGATGATCGGTTACGGGGAAAATTGTAGAAGTTAAGTTGAAGTAGCAAACTTATTTAATTAGAGGTATCCTCAGTTGTAGGTATAATATTTCACTTCACAAGGTACTGTGTCTAAAATTTATGCACAATTCAGAGATTGGACATGTCAAACCATTAAAAAGAAAACCGAACTTCATTGACGATGAGGTGAAAGTGGATATTTTGTTAAGTGTCGCAGAGAATCCAACGTTCACGTAAATTCACGTAAAGTTGCACGTCAAAATAATGTGAGTCACACAACTGTCCTAAGGTGCCTCCATGAAGAAAACTTCATCCATATAAATTGACTTTTGTGCAGGAGCTAACAGAAGACAATCCAGATCGTAGAATGGATTTCTGCGAAAGAATGATGGATAAAATTAACACAAATGAAATAGTTCTTGGCACAATTATTTTTTCTGATGAATCAACATTTACATTTAATGGAGAGGTAAACATACAAAACTGTAGATATTGTTCAGCGGAGAATGCTCATTGGATGCGTGAGACACACACTCAGTATCCTCAAAAGTTAAATGGTTGGGCAGGTATTATAGGAGATCATATTATTGATCTTATATTTGTAGATAATAATTTGACAGCGGAAAAATATTTAAGCATGCTAAGAGACGATGTTCTTCTTTAGTTGGCTAACTTATTTCCTAATCCAATAGATCCGACCCTATCGCATGAAACTGTCTGGTTTCAGCAGGACGGTGCAACACCCTATTATGCTTTAATGGTGAGAAATTACTTGAATGAAATCTTCTTCAATAAATGCATTGGACGAAGGGATACTATTGAATGGCCAGCTAGATCGAGAGATCTTACCTTAGGTATTCTATCAATTTGTCTTGAAGAAAATTATACTTAAATTCAAAATTATTCAAAATAGACCCTACATAATATAGTTCGTTGAGATCAGGTTGTTAAGGAGCTTTTAAAAACATAAAAATATATAGGGTGTTTCATTTAAAATACAGATTATGGACTATGCCAGACTTGCGTGTATCTCCCTGTACATTCAAAGTTCTGTTGACAAAGCGCACATTTAAATTTAAAAGTTAAGGTATCTCTTCGTTTTTTATTATTTTCGAAAATAAGGACACAAACAATTTTATTCCATAAGTGGTTTCCACACTGTATATTGAAAATATATAAAGTCCATGATAATATAGGGACCTTTTTAAAGTATATGATGACGTAGTGGAAGACTAAAATTCAGCTTTAAATACCCGATGAAAACAACATCGAAACTGAAATCTTTTCCAGGGGGACTCGTTGAGTCCTCTTTGGTTCTGTTTAGCGATGAACCCACTATCTCAGTTACTGAACTTCACTGACTCAGGTTAAGCAGTTAAGCAGACTCGGCATAAAAAATAGCAATACTGTTGTAGCGAAAGTTAATCATCTGTTGTATATGGTTGATTTAAAATAAATAGCTTCCACTTGAAACCACTTAGATCAGATGCTAAAAACTGTAGAAACTTTCTCAAATGATATCAGTATGCATTTTGGACTAGACAAGTGCCGTATACTAAATATAGTCAGAGGAAAGGTTCAGCCCGGAGGTTTCGATATGCAAGATGGCCAAAACATCGAGGCAATGGGTGAACATGATATGTACAAATATCTCGGAGTAAAGCAAGCGCGAAAAATTGACCATAAATGAAAACTAAACTACCTTCGGAGCTCGTGCGAAGAGTAAGACAACTAAATTGGTCATATCTTAATAGTAAAAATTTGTTCAAGGCATTAAATACTTATGCCTGTTTCGCGCTGAGCTACTTATTTGGTATTATACAAAGGCGCGAAAACACCATACACGCAGTGCACAAGAGAGAACAACATTACCGCGATATCAAGGGGAAAGACGACTTATGAACATAGCTTAGCAACTGGATAAACAAGTTGCTAATTTAACGGAAAAAGAAATGTGCATAAACCACCTAATTTAGCAAGAAAAAATACGCACCTGGATGAGTAAACCTCTGCATGGACGATATCTCAATGAGATCAGCCAAGAATATGTCTACAATACCACGTCGAACTATTGGTTGACCTCAGGAAAGATGTTTCCTGAGGTCAACCTGAAAATTTTAAATGAAGAGCTGACAAGAATCGACAAAAATTTAAGTATAGAAGCACACTGGACCAAATGTAAGGAAACTATCCATACAGCGGCTAAAGGCTTTTTAAAACCTAACCAGGATAAAATAAAAGCAGATTGGTTTGACGAAGAATGCAGATCTATTAACCAACAGAAAAATGAAGTATACAAGATACATCAGCAGAGCAGAACGAGATCAAACCTGGAAGACTATAAAAATCTTAGACGAGAAGAAAAAAGGACGTTTAGAAGGAAAAAGAAAGAGCCATACAAAAACTCTCTAAACGAGATTGTTTAACACCACAATAGAAAATACTCGCGAAAATTCTACCAGAAGATAAACAGCTGCAGAAAAGAATTCAAACCCAGAATAACAGCATTTAAAGACAAAGATGGTTCCATAAATAGCAACAATGAACAGATACTAAACAGGTGGGCAAATCATTTTGAAGAACTGCTAAGCAACCGTCGTGAAGAAGACCAAATAAAAATTACTTTGCCTGAAGAATAGGATTAAAAATAAACGCACAGAAAACCAAGTACATGTATTGTACTAGATCAGACAACCAGACACCTAGACTATTAATTGATAGTCTGAAAATGGAAGGTGTGGACACCTTCGTCTACCTGGGCTCGCTGCTGACCAAAGACAACAATGTCAGCGAAGAAATTAAAAGAAGAATAGTGTTTGCCAATAAGTGCTATTATGGCCCCAAAACTACCCAGAAAAATTAAAGTTATCATATATAAAACACTAATAAGTGCTTACCAGCGTTAACATACGGGTTAGAAACGTGGTCACTTACACAGAACGACCAAGAATTATTTAAACATTTGGAGAGAAAAATTGGGAGGCCTACGCCACAAACCCTATCTTGGAGAGTCCAAGATAGGGTTTGTGGCATAGGCGCTACAACTTTGAGTTATACAGAAGTTTTGGGGAACCTGACGTGGTAAAATGTGTTAAATTAACACGCCTTCGATAAATAGGACATGTAATTAGGCGATATAAGGATGCAACGATCAGAAAAATTTTCGGGCCGAAGAGGACCAGTGGGAAAACGAGCCAGAGGAAGACCAAAATTTAGGTATCAAGATAACATAGAGGATGATCTAAAATCTATCGGAGTTAAAGCATGGAGAAGAGTTGCCAGAGACAGTGACGAATGGAAGTTTGTTCTGAAGCAGGCTTTGGCTCATAACGAGCTGTAATGCCACTGATGATGAAATATTGTCTTTATTCTTCTTAATTAAGAATTTTGTGGATTTTGTGAGTTATACTTTTAATGTAACAAAATAAAACCTTTCGTATGATGAGGGTCTGAGTCTTTGGGTTGAGATTGAGTGGGAGATTGATGTCTGTAGATACTCCTGTAGAAGGCATATTGATCTGGAGACAAGGGTATTAATAACTGAGTTAATTTGTCAAGGTGGATGATGAAAGATATCAGTAATGCATTGATGACCTTCTTACGGTGCCTTATCATTAAGGACGTTGGCCATTACATTTGCCCATTTAATCTTGTTTGTAGCAGCCCTGAATAGTTCTATGGAAGTCATGTTCGTCCATTGCCGTAGGTTTTTAAGCCAAGAGTTGCGTCTTCTTCCTGGTCCTCTTCTGCTATTGACTTTGCCTTCGATTATAAGTTGGAGCAGTTCATACTTTTGATTTCTTAGGATATGACATTAAGATGTGACAAAAATATTGTGTTTTCCTTTTTTTTATTATAAGCATAAGCTCCAGATCAGCACCAGATTTCGAATGCTTGGATTCTTTTTTGTGTTGCTTCTGTCATTGTCCAGACTTCAACACCAAAGAGCAAGGTGGAGAAAACATAGCACTTAAGTATTCTAGTTCTCAATGAGATGCCCAACTGGCGGTTGCATAGAACTTGCATTTTGTAAAACATTGTACGTGCCTTTTCCAGGCGTATTCTTATCTCTAGTGAGTAGTTCCAAGTTTCATCAAGATTACTTCCAAGGTACGTTGTTCTTGTTACTCTTTTCAGATCTGTTCCGTCGACATTGACATTCACCCTTCTGTTTTGGGGCTTGCTGATGACCATAGTTTTTGTCTTCTTTGTATTCAATTTCATTCCAAATTCTCTACAGGCTATCGTTACTCGGTCCATTAAGCGTTACAGGGCTTCAGCATTATCTGCCAGTATGACAGTGTCATCAGCATATCGCAGGTTATTTATACATTGCCCGTTTATAATTATACCATCCTAGGTGCCATCCAAAGCTTTCTGAAATATCTTCTCAGAGTCATTGAACAGCAATGGTGATAGGACACATCCCTGTCTTACTCCCTTCTCTATATCGATTTTTCCAGATGTTCCGTTTTTTATTCTGATTTTAGCCTTTTGTTCTTAGTAGAGGTTTGAAATGATCCTTAAGTCTTTATCGTCGATATTACATGACCTTAAAATATCTATTAGTTTATCATGTTTCACCAGGTGAAACGTCTTCTGAAAGTCTATAAAACACAAGTATACCATTTGTGACCAGTGTAGTAGTATTTGGGGCTCCGGAGACTGAGACCTCGGAAACCCTGAAGAACGTATCAAGTGAGTTTAATCTATATATATATATATATATATATATATATATATATATATATATATATATATATATATATATATAAAGAAAAGAAATTTAGTCTTTGCAGATAAGTTAAATAGTAGTTTTTAAAATAAATAAATAAATATTTTTCATTACCCTATTTCAGAGATATCACTCCGGGGTTAATAAGGATTCTAAAAAATGTTGAAAATAGCTTTGGGAATAATAATAATAACATTAAACTTAATGTGGCTTGTAGATCAGCTCTAACAATTAATAATCTTTATTCGAAGATAAAAGATAAGACTCCCATAGATAGGCTTAGTAATATTGTCTACAACATTCCATGCCTCTCTTGCAGCAATTCCTACATCGGGCAAACATCTCAATTATCGAAATCACGTATTACACTACACAAAAGTGATTCTCGACTTCACCCTGACCGCTGTGCATTAGCCAAGCATGTTCATTCCACTGGTCATCACATGGACTATACGAACACTACAATTCTCCACCGTGAGAACAATAAATCTAAAAGAGAGTTCATTGAAATGTCTTATATTTTCCTTAACGATTTTTCCATCAATGTTAAGAGTGAGATTAAGAATCTAAGCGATATATACCACTTCTTACTTAAATCAGATACCAAGAACAATACAACATCACAGATAACTAACTTGACTGATATGTCTATTAACAACTAACCTACTTTAATAATAATTTTCATTAACTAAAAAAGATAACATTCCTTTGCTTTTCTTAGATACATCTCAATAAGATATTATTATAATAATACATGAACAATATACTAATTAAAATAGAATTTCAATTAAGAAAATTCTAACTAATATCTCCCCAGACTGGGATCTAACTTCATCGGTTTTACCAATGAACCTTAACGACATAAATATTCAAAAGCACTACTTGTAATTGTCAGCGCTTGCGTTCTATGAAAACAGAACCTCACATTCAAACTTTATAATAATCAAAAATTTAGTTATTACCGACAATTCAAAGAATTACTTCCTTTAAGTGTAGTTACATTGGGTTTTTCGATTAACCTTGGGTAAACCTTTGCGTTTTAAGTTCAAAGCTACCAAACATTTCCAACGTTAACAAAAAAACTTTTATGCACATAGTAATAAAAAAAAACACCACTATGTTGTTACTAGCTAAGTTTTCTAACATCATAACTGGACATTTCTAAAATTTACGGTAAGGTAAATGTTTTTTATTAGATAATATATGGTAGCTAATTATAATTTATTCTCTTTCAGCCCTGAAGAAGCCAAATTAATTCTCTTTGGCGAAAACGTTCGGCGAAACAATTGATACACATTAGAGTTTTTCTTGCAGATTTACCCAATATTTAAGAGTTTACTATATATATTGCAGATGTGTAAATAATATATATATATATATATATATATATATATATATATATATATATATATATATATATTATTTACACATCTGCACTATTCATAATTTTGGTGTTTGGTTCCACTATGCGTTTTGATTGCATGTCGCTGTAATCTGATGTTGTTTGAGAAATCCTTTTTAAACAAATCTCATATCTCATATAACTAAGTTACTTAAATGTCTACTTGTAGCAACTGAACATTCGGAACATAATTCCAATATCAATTTCATTTATGTATCAATAACAAAAATCGAAATCGTTAATTTACACCTTATAACAGAAGATGATATAGACCGTGAAATAAAACCAAAGTGAATTTTCTTAAGTTATGCATCACTAACCGGCGGGTATATTCATAATCCTTTCTTTCCAAGGGCAGAACAATTTTAAAGAGATTAGAGGAGAATGCTGAGGCAGAGCTTGAAATGGCTTCCGGCCATATTCAGGTATATCCGACGAAAATACAGTGTCTACCAAAAATTCTGCTTAACTACATACATTTACTAAATTATCAAAGGAACCATCTTCATGCAATATTTAAAATGTGTTTTTACATCTGCAGAACTGAACTGTTCTTCATTTCACTTAAATTCAAGAACTATTATATTATCCATAATAAGCTGGGAAATTTGTTAAAATTTTGAGATATGCTCATATTATTAATATTATGATAGATCTAGTTTGTGCTTATACATCACTCAAATCCTTATTTATAAAGCATTAGCTTTTAATATCAAAGTTTCAAGTTTGATCAACTTCATACATAAAAAGCAAGTTAACAGAAAATATTTAGATATCTATTCAGATTGGCAATGAGGAAATAATTCGACTGCCACAAATATTCCAATTTATGTCTTCTCTTTAAGTATCTAAACAAGCTCGTAAAGATTTTATTACTCTTCTTTTTAATACACTTTTTGTTAGACAAACTTTTACGCTTTGCATATAAACTGGTTCATTGCTTTGAGTTACATAAGGAAATGTTATTCGATCGTAAATATCTAGGTTAGCGAAATATATGGTGAGTACTGGATGGGTTGTTCTGAAACTATTGTCTTGTGACATTTTACATTTGTAATAACTATAGAATAGAAATAAATATGAAAATCGACATAAACTTTCTTCTTCTTTTTCTTCTTTTTATGTAGACATGACTCTGTCTGTTTTTCAATGTGCCTCCAGTAAGTTGTGCTATTAACAATAATATACAACAGCATACTACGTCTTCGATATTATCCAATACAATGGAAATTTGCTCAAGTTACGATGATTCCGAAACCTGGTAAGCCCACAACGCAAGCAAATTCATATCGCCCTATAAGCCTACTCCCAATAATGTCAAAAGTATTAGAAAGGCTACTTATAATTACATAAAATCGAGCAAGATGTTCCCATAAACGAAATTGTACCACAACATCAATTCGGATTGCAACTCAACCATCCAACAATGCCACAGAATAGTAAATATAATTAAAACAACTCTCAAAGAGAGAAAGTTTTGCGCTGGAGTGTTTCTAGATATACAACAGGCGTTTGATAGAGTATGGCATGAAGGTCTCCTCTACAAACTGAAATTACACCTAACAGACCAACTATACTGTATACTAAAATCATATCTTACTGACCGTTACTTCCAAGTCAAAATTGAAGACAGCTACTCAAATTACCACCTCATACAATCTGGTGTACAGTAATGATACTTTCTTAGCTACTTTTGCCGATGACGCAAGAATCTTGGCAGTGGATATCGACCCTTATGTAGCATTACACGCACAAACGCAAGATTGGTTACCTTGGGCACATATTGAAAAGAGCAAAATATGAAATACCACAGTTAATCCTACAAGGGAAGATCGAAGGTAGGAGAGGAGCCAGCCGCAAACAATTATCCTGGTTAAGGAATATTAAAGAATGGACAGGAATACACAATATAGGTGAGCTGTGTCACGCCGCCAAGAACAGAATTCTAGTAATGAGATAGTCGCCTACGCACTTTGGTGCATGGCATGTTAAGAAGAAGAAGTAGCATCACAAGATCAGTGTTAATGCTGGCAAATCAGAACAAATCACTTTTACAACAAGAAAATCCACATGTCCACAAGTTAATATTAATAGTACTCCCATTTCTATAAAACCAGTTGTCAAATACTTGGGATTGCACCTGGATGAAAAACTTATATGGGCAACGCACATTAAAACTAAACGAAAACAACTAGATCTTAAACTAAAAAATATGAACTGGCTATTTAACAAAAGGTCTCAGCTATCTCTTGAAAATAAATTGCTTCTGTACAAAGCTATACTTATACCAGTTTGGTCATATGGAATAGAACTATGGTGCCGTAGTAAACCTTTAAATACGAAGATACTTCAAACATTCCAATCCAAAATACTTCGTATGATAAGTAAAGTTCTATGTACCTAACCAAACATTTCACAATGATCTTGGCAAACATAATAAAGAATCACTCAATAAAATATAAAAATCGCACCACTGATCACAACAACGAACTGATAAATAATTCATTCATCCAACCACTTGCCGAAAGAAGATTGAAGAGAGTATGGCCAGACTTTCTTTTAATTACTTTATCGTGTCCGGACATATCATTCATAAAATTTCGGCCCAGTATCGGGCTACGTCGGTTCCATCTTTGTTGGCGAGCCACAAATCTTCGAGGGTACATCGATGAGCACAGTTTTTGCATGTTAGAAGATATTCCATATTCTGTGTTTCTCTACAGTAACAGTTCACATCATCTTGGTCTATTTTTCCCCATTTTGCCATGTTTGATTTTATTGTAGCGACCGCCTATTGATTTATTGTAGTTATTCTATTCATAGTTTTCCACGTTTTGAAGTCTAGGGTCTGGCCGGTCCATTGAACCTCGGGAAGTGGAAAATACTCAGGCGGTTCATCCTGCACTGTTCCAAGGAAGTTTTTCCTAGATTTTAGTCATTTTCGTGGTGTTCGAGCTTTGTATAGGACATGCCGATCGTCCGCGATCTATTAATTTTCTCTATGTGCTCTGTAACGCCTCTGCGTGTTGAGGGTTCTGCAAAACCCGCTGCTCTATATAGATTTGAAAGTGGCATTGGTTTTATGCACCCCGTTACTATCCTGCATGTCTCATTTATCGCAGTATCAACTTGTTTGGTGTGGGCAGATCTGCTCCAAACGGGACACGCATATTTAGCAGTTGAGAAACACAGTGCCTGTGCCGTTGTTCTTAAAATGCCAGGACGTGAGCCCCATTTACTTCCCGTTAGCTCTCTGAGTATGCTGTTCCTAGTTGTTACTTTCCCTCTCGTTTTTATGCAATGTTGTCTGTGGGTGAGGGACCGGTCCAGAGTTACTCCAAGATATATAGTTTGGTTTGTGTGTTGTAATGTATTACCATTCAACACAATTTGGAGTTTTCGCTTGGTTTCCTTTGCGCGGAGGTGGAAAGCGCAGACTTGGGTTTTAGAGGGATTGGGTCTCAGAGAATTCTGCAGGTAGTACACTGTTATTGTTTTTAAGGCAGTTTCGAGTTTCTCCTCCACTTCTTCAAAACTATTTTCTTGAGTACATATTGAAAGATCATCAGCAAAGAGGAAGTGTTTGGTTTCGGTCGGAGTAGGTTGGTCGTTTGTGTATATATATATTGAAGAGCATTGGTGCTAAACACTTCCCTGTGGGAGGCCGTTTTTTTAACTCTCCATCTACTTACTTTACCCTCCAGCATAACGAAAAAACGTCTATTTTGTAGTAAGGAATATACGACCTTTCCCAGATGGTGGTCATTGAGAGTGTCGTATAATTTGCGGAGCAATGTTTTGTGCCTTACTGTGTCATGGGCTGCTGTCAGATCTACAAAAGCAGCCCCTGTTATAAGTTTTTCTTATAAGAAAAACTTATGGCCAGAAAACCTGGAAAAAAAGTCTAGAAAGCAGTATGGCCAGAATACCTACCACAATAATACTTAGAGAACCGTTACTGGACGGTACCTAACTCACGTTAATTTACTTACAGACTATTAACTTATTACTCTGTATATAGAGTAGATTGTAAACATCCAATGTAACAATAATAAAAAAAAGTCTTTCCCGATATTTTTATATCTCCATATTGCTTCATTCAGGCAACCTGCGGTTTTGCTTGCTCTATTCACTTGATCTTCCACTTCAGTTTCGAGCTTTCCGTAGCTAGATAATGTGATGTCTAGATGTTTAAACTCCATCACTTGTTTTATTATCTGAGCTTCCAGCTCCAATTTACATCTTAGTAAATTTGCTGTTGTAACCATGCATTTTGTCTTTTTTGGGGAAATTAACACGTTAAATTTTCTGACGGTTATATTAAATTGGTGCAGCATACGTTGTAAATCATCTTCACTTTCAGAGAGTAGTATTGCGTCGTCTGCATCTTCTTCTTCTTCTTCTGGTTCCTATCCGTTTCGGATGTTAGAAATCATATTGACAATCATAACCTTGATCGCTGCGGCTCGAAACAGCTCCGTTGAGGTTTTCTTAAACCATGTTCTTAAATTCCGCAGCCATGATATTCTCCTTCTACCGGGTCCTCGCTTACCTTTGACTTTACCTTGCAATATAGACTGTAGCAGGGAGTAACGGTGCTGATTTCTCATAACGTGTCCCAGATATTGCAATTTTATGCGTTTGATCGTAAACACAATCTCTGGTTCCTTCTTCATTTTTCCTAAAACTTCCTTGTTTTTTCTGCTTCAAAAATGCTTCAAGTTTTGTAATAGTGGTGTCTGTAACCGTCCATGCCTCCGCCCAGTACAACAATACAGAGAAAACATAGCATCTCAAATGTCTCACTTTTGTATCTAGCGATATGTTGTGACTTTTGAAGATGGCGCTTATATTGTTAAGACCGTTCTTGCCTTTCCTATGCGGCACTTTATTTCCTGTAAATTGCTCCACTGTTCGTTAATAATAGTTCCCAGGTAACAATACTGTTTTACTCGCTCTATCTGCGTCCCATTAATGTATATATGAGCCCCGTTTATATTCTCCTTGCTGATAATCATTTGTTTCGTTTTGTGGGTATTAATGTTTAGTCCGTACTGTTGACTGTACTCGTTTATTCTGTCAATTAGCCTCTGAAGTCCCTCTAAACTATCTGCTATCACCATGGTGTCGTCGGCATATCTAACATTGTTTACTCTTTCACCATTTAGAATCGTCGTCTGCATAGCAGATTATTTTAAGCTGTTTTCTACAATTTGGTACCTTTTTTTAGTTCTTACTATTTTATTATTTCATCCATAATCAGGTTGAACAATAGAGAACTGAGGGAATCTCCCTATCTTATCACATTGCCAGCTTCAATAGGGTCGGTTACTTATTCTTCTACTTTTAACTTTATTGTGTTGTTTTGGTAGATATTTTCAATCGTTTTGATGATTCCTAGAGATCTTGCGTACAATTAGTGGATAACGTTTTTTAATTTGACCCAGTCAGATGCCTTAAGGTCAACGAAACATAGTTATGCTGGTTTATTGTATTCTAATGATTTCTCTTGCACTTGCCTCATTATTAATATAGCGTCGGTACATGATCTTCCGACCTAAAACCTTGTTGTTCTTCTGTTAGTGTTATAATTTCATTTAGTATATTTGTTATCACTTTGGTTATTAGTTTTAGTGTTTGTCTCTCTTTTTGAAGAAAGGTATTAGAAAGCTTGATCTACTTTCTTAATTAATTCCGTTTTATTCTATTATTTTTTGGATTAGTTTTAATAATTGTTTGGTCAGATCTGATCCTCCGTACTTTAGGAATTCGTTCGGTATTCTGTAGTCTCCTGGTGACTTTCTATTTTTTATTTTCCTTAATGCTGTCTTTACCTCTTCCTCCTCAATATTCATTTCTTCGTTTGTCGTCGCCTCTGATGTTGGTGGTTCTTTATCGTCACCTTTAGCAAATAGGGATCGAAAGTAGTCTACCGATGTTTCCTTCTGAATGTGTTTTGTTTTTATTAGTTTGTTCATCTCTTTTCTTTGTCCTCTGATCATTCTCCATATTTCTTTTTGTGTTCGATAGGAGTCGTGTACCTTGTACATTTTGTTTAAATATAAAATTCCATTCAACATTTATTTTCATATAAATATTATCAACTTGATGATGAAATAAAGTTGTTTATTTTCTGGATACCCCTTGAACTGAAGGAAAGTTTATTTTAAAATATATGCTGTAATGATGAGCAGGGAGGACAAGATGTTTTAAAATCGAATACATTAACTTTAGCAATATACTGTGACATTAATAAGAATTTGTGTTTGGAAAGTTCCACACCATGTTTTAAAAAGTTTTGAAATATTTGATACAAATACAAAAGATAAGACTGGTTAACATAAGATTTTGATAAAAAATTAACAATATAATTATTTATTCACCAACGGGACAAACCCACTGTCAAAAATGTCTAAGAATTCATCAATAAAGAAATATTTATTTTATTCTAATAAAATATATATAATTTATTTTATTGTATTGTAGTTTATTCTATTCTAATCGATTCTATAATCGATTCGATTTATGATTCGATTCGATGATCGATTCAATTCGATAATCGATTCGATAATCGATTCGATATTCGATTATATTTGATAATAGATTTGATTCGATATTTTATTCGATTTGATATTTGATTCGATTCGATAATAGATTCAATTTGAAAATCTATTCGATTCTATTCTATTCGATTCAATTCGATTTGAGTTGATTCGATTATATTGTATTTTATTTTATTTTATTTTATAAAATATATAAAAATAAACTTATTTTAAATTTAGCTAAAACCACTAGCTAATACGTCACAGAGACCTGAAGTTTGTTCATCCAAGTGTATTTGAGAAGTCATCTGGAAAAATATTAACGCATAGGTATCGAGTTGGACCTGATTTTAAACACATTTTAAGTTCCCAACAAAGAAAGAAATCCGGATTTGCTGCGATTAAAAACTAGTACTAAGATACGAGTTTGACAACGAGAAGTTAGTGGAAGTGTGCGATAGAATAGAAGCAAAGAGAACAAATTGAAATCTGAACGAGAAAACATCCTTCTCGTAGAGTTTTGAAAACCGGCGGTTTGGCTTAACTCTATGAGTTACGGTTAGAAAAGTCTGATCTTGAGTTCGAAACGCTATGTATCAATCTTTTTAATATCAGCTAATCGTCGTTCAATAGAATTAGTAATATCGTAAGGCTGTTCAATAGAATTTATGATACTGGTTACATTCCGCGAGAATGGCTGCAGTCATCCTTTGTGATGATCCCAAAAACAGCTAATGCCACAAAATGCAATGAACACCGCTTAATCAGTTTAATGAGTCACTTGTTGAAACTCTTCCTTAGGATATTACACTCAAGAATGTATAAGATACTAGAAGAACTTAGCGGGTCAACACAATTCGGTTTTAAGGGAGGACTAGGAACAAGAGGGCAATTTTATGTTTGAACACCTTAATACAAAACTGCTTAGATCAACGAAAAGATGTCTACCTCACCTTCATCGACTACGAGAAGGCATTTGACAATGTTAAACAAGATATCATGATGGAACTACTACATAGGGCCAACATTGACCAGAAGGAGATCAGAATTTCAGAATCTATACTGGAACCAAATGGCAAAGATGAGGATTGATCAAGACCAATATACGGATGAATTTGAAATCCGGAAAGGTGTCCGCCAAGGCTGCATACTCTCTCCGATGCTTTTTAATCTATATGTTGAAAATATATTTGCGGAAGCATTAGAAGATACGAAATTAGGCATTAAGGTGAACGGCATACCAATTAGCAACCTACGCTATGCGGACGACACAGTGATTATAACTGATAATTTGGAAGATCAGCAGTTATTACTTGATAGGGTGAATAGCATAGGTAAAAAATATGGCCTCAAAATCAACATTTTGAAAACGAAATATATGGTCATTAGCAGAAACCCTCCAGAAAACCCGATATTATGCATAGGTGACAATCGTATAAATCGCGTGAAAACTTTTAAATACCTTGGCACCACAATCAATGACCAATCGGATCCACAACACGAGATAAAAACCCGAATACAAATGGCAAGACAAGCTTTTGTGAAATTCAGACCGCTCCTATGTAATCAACACCTAAACTTCGAAATACGCTACAGAATGGTCAAGTGCTACATATGGTCCATCTTGCTTTATGGCATGGAAACGTGGACTTTGAAAAAAACATCTATCAACAAACTTGAAGCATTTGAAATGTGGTCATTGAGAAGAATGATGCGCATACCTTGGGTGGATAGAGTTCGAAACGATGACGTCCTTAATAGAGCCGGCGTGGAAAGAGAACTCTTTGAATTAATTAAAAAACGCAAGATTGGTTACCTTGGGCACATATTGACAGGAGCAAAATATGAAATACCACAGTTAATCCTACAAGGGAAGATCGAAGGTAGGAGAGGAGCCGGCCGCAAACAATTGTCCTGGTTAAGGAATATTAAAGAATGGACAGGAATACACAATACAGGTGAGCTGTGTCACGCCGCCAAGAACAGAATTCTAGTAATGAGATAGTCGCCTACGCACTTTGGTGTATGGCATGTTAAGAAGAAGAAATCGTCGTTTGTTGTAACTGTGTTCTCTGTGTCAAGGGATTTGATAATAGCGTCCATTAGGGCAAAGTAAGCTTACATGGTTTTAAGGAAAATATGCAGCTGAGTTTAAAGAATCCATATTGTTATCGTCCAGGATAACCTGAAGCCCAATTTTGGTGTTTGTCCAGCTTCAATTTTGTATTACTCATGGGTAGGATCTGATAGTTTGAAGTTTGTGTGGGACAGTGTTTTTGTATTCAAATGTAAGGGAAAGAAAAACACTCTTTCTAAGTACCAAGAGGATTCTAAACGGCGGGCGTCCTATTTTAAATATTCTACGAATCTTCTTGTGTAGTGTTGCTCAGGACATCTCTGTAGGTATTTTTTTTATTTCTGTTTTGTTGTTAGTCCTTCTGCAATCCAATCCTCCCCAAATAAGGGAATCTTTATCCACGACTCACTCTATTTTCGGGTAAAATCGCGAAAAAATGAAAAAAAAAAACGTCGATTTTAGTGACTGAATAACCGCTTGCCACGCTTTGAGCAGGTATTTCTTGGCTCTTCAAAGGGGTCAGAGTTCCTTCTACAGACCAAGACGAAGCGATTGGTACCTGATATGTACGTGTGCTCCAAGTATAGAAGTCTCTTTCACTCGTTTTTCGAGGCAGATCACTAGAAGAAAAATGTTACTGCGGGGTACGGGCAGCAAATTGCAATATCACCATATTTGGCTCCAGTTAAGGTGCGAATTTTTGTAGAATTCCTCATATCTACTTAAAAAGAGGTTTACTCTTTGTAAAAAAGTATATTTAAGAAACCCTTTCGTTTCGGAATAATAATTCCATCGTCAGGTTAAAAGCAGGTTAACATGCCTGAGCCACCAAAATATTAGGGTAAAAACCCTTTGAAGTAAATAAAGTTACAAAAGATTGTACATATTGATGTTAGAAATTAATGATGTTTAATATTTTATTATATTTTACTTAACATATACCCGTGCCTTACGTGAGTACCACCGTCCGGAGAGTAGACCTCTTCAAACGGACTTCAGCTGGTAACTCCAGTTACCAGCTGAAGTCCGTTATATTAAACATCATTAATTTCTAACATCAATATGTACAATCTTTGGTAACTTTATTTTCTTTAAAGGGTTTTTACCCTAATATTTTGGTCGCTCAGCAATTTATAAACTAATAGTACTTATATGGAAAAATGAATTGGTACCAGAAGAGTGGTTAAAGGGAATAATGTTTTCCTTTATGAAAAGGGTGATCAAATGGAACGTAAGAACTATAGAAGCATTACTCTGTTAGCATCTGCGTATAAAATATTTGGCAATGTATTGTTTGAAAGACTTAAACATTATAACATGCGGATTTACTGCTGGAAAGTCAACTACACATTAAATTCACGCGCACAGGCAGAATATAACATTAATACACACCATCTCTCCGTCAACTTCAAAGCAACCTATGACAGTGTGAAAAGAACTGCATTATATAATGCAATGATAGACTTTGGTATCCCACCTACGTTAGTTAAGTTGACCCAACTAACAATGCAAAACGTAAGCTCATGCGTTAGAATTAAAGGAGAACACTCTACGTTCTTTAACATTAATAATGGTCTAAGACAGGGTGCCCCGCTAGCATGTCTCCTCTTTAATATTGCCTTGGAAAAGGCAATCACACAATTAAATATTAGAATGAAATCTTTATGGTCTCCATGCACCACGTCTCTGATGAAGTATAAGAGACATGGTGCAGTATTTCCAAGACTTGCGGACGTGGCAAGTAAATTAGGACTTGTGGTAAACGAGGAAAAAACCAAATATATGTTGGTTTCTAAAAACCACTGAAATATCAAACAGAGAATTCAAATTAACAACCATACCTTTAAGCAAGTCAAGGAAATCACATATCTTAGATCGCTAGTAAACGCAACAAACACGACAAGCGCCGTAATAAAAGACGCATAGCAATAACAAACAGAACTGTTCAAGGTCTCCAGAAACATTTAAAAAATAAAAATATAAAACGTGCAGTAAAGCTTAATATGTACAAGACCTTAATAAGACCGGTTTTGATATATGGAGCTGAAACGTGGACCTTATCTCAAAATGATGAAAGACTTCTTAGTATTTTTGAGAGAAAAATTCTTAGAAAGATTTTTGGGGCCGTAAATAAAAATGGGCTATGGCGTCGAAGATACAACTTTGAACTATATCGGTTATACACCGATGGAGATATTGTGAAATTCGTTAAAGTACAGATACTTAGAGGGGCTGGACACATTGTTAGGATGTCAGATCACAAATACTATCTATCTATCGATCTATATAGCCCTTGCTGTCCAATTTTGGACATAGGCCTCATCTTCCTTTTTCCTTGCTGTCCAATTTGGACATAGGCCTCATCTTCCTTTTTCCACATCTCTCTATTGTAGGCAGTTTGTATCCACTTCGGGCCTGAGTGTTTCTTCAAGTCATCTGATCATCTCCTTTGTGGCCTTCCTCTTTTTCGTTTGTAACTATATGGTCTCTAGTGTATAATCATCTTATTCCATGGAGAGATTCGAACGTAGTTATGAGGTTCGAATCGTTTTATTATGCTCCTTTGTCCGCTTCTTCTCGATCGACGATGATAATACTTATAATAAAAGGTTGAAGTTATGCAGAAAAATGTTGATTTTATTGACAGCTACTACCTAATAATTGACAACACTAGATACAACCTACTCCAACACAACACTAGATACAACCACGCAATATCTTCATCGCTGTAGGTACTTGTTGGAGCGTACACCTGTATGATTTTTAAGGAGGTTATTTTTAATTTAAGCGTCGTGTATGCTACTCTATCTGATTTGCCCTTGGTAGATTGTATGTATTTAACTACTTTTTTATTTATTATAAATCCTACTCCTATGTTGGTGTTTTCTTCATTACCTTTATAGTATAGCAAATTTCCTGATTTTAGCTGTATTTTTTGTTCTCATTTTCTTAGTACTTCGGATATGCCGATAATATCCCCCTGTATTTTAGTCGCTTCTTCCTCTAGTTCGTGGATTTTAGTGTCTTCGTTCATGGATCTGATGTTATACGTTCCTACATTTATTTTTGTCGAATATTTGCCTTCCAGAGAATCCTTAAAGCGAACCGGTTTCCCGGTGTGGGATTTCGAGTTAGTAACTTTACACACCTGGGGATTCTATTCCGGTTGTTTGATACTTCGACATGTTTCCTGAAGAGGGTTTTTTGGCATTAAAACACCTCGCTTGCCAGACGGATTGGTGAGTTTTGTATCAGCCGCCCACTCTGGATCAGACGCTACTGTTTTACTAGTTTTGCTAGTAGAAAAGATTAACATTTTCAAAACCAGAAGGTACAAGAAGTAGAGGACAACCACAAAGGAGATGGATTAATGATGTAGAAGAACACCTACATATTCTAAGAGTCAGCAGATGGAGGGAAGTTGTCAGTAATCGACAGGAGTCGCGACTACTTTGTGA
The DNA here is from genome assembly GCA_918026665.1 of Diabrotica balteata. NCBI lineage: Eukaryota > Metazoa > Arthropoda > Insecta > Coleoptera > Chrysomelidae > Diabrotica > Diabrotica balteata. Next base: position 115,395,601 of record OU898284.1, on the reverse strand, counting down.
GCAGGCCAAGATCCACAACGAATTGACGAGCCAATTATGATGATAATGATATATATTAAATTATGATCTGTTGTGATTTATAGCATTTTTTCGAATTTAAAATTTTATGCAAGTTCCCCATTGACAGCGGCTGACTAAAAACAGAACCATTTAACTTCAGGCAACTTGGAATATCAAAATTATTTGGCTTGTCTTATATTATTGTTTGATCGCATTGGATAAACTGTTTTTATATGGTCTATAGAGCCATACAAGAGAAAAGACTATATTATATTCTTCTTTCAGTGCCTATTCGTTCCGAATATTGGCAATCATTCTGGCTATAATTATTTTATTGACTGATGCTTTAAATAGATTTGTTGTTGTTGTGGAGAACCATTTCCTCAGGTTCTTCAACCATGATATTCTCCTTCTCCCAATTCCTCGCTTTCCTAATACTTTACCCTGTAGGATTACCTTCAGTAATCTGTATTTAGTGCTGTTTCTCAGTATATGTCCGAGATATTCCAACTTTCTCTTTTTAATGGTATACATCACCTCTCTTTCTTTGCCCACTCTTCGTAATACGGTCTCGTTGGTTATATATAAATATATATATTATATTAATAAATCAAAATAAAAAAATATACTTATACTTTATCAAGTTAAATTTTAGAGAAACACAAAATTAGCAGTTTTGAAAAACCTTGTATATAAAAGAAGTATCGGGTTTGTTTGGCGCCCGTACTGAAACACGCAATCTTTCATAAGTTCTCATTCTTTTGGTAATTATTACTCTCGGACAAAAATGTTTAGCCATATTTAAAACCATAACCACTCCCATCACGGTCAGGTAATTTAACAGTTTCGATTGTGGTAAAGTATATGGGGTATGAGAAGCAGGTAAGGTCAAATCCTTGTCGATATTCTTTTCTTGGATATCAAGAAAATATTATTGAGGCGATATTAAGTGGTTCTGCTTCAAAACAGACGAAAAAGGTTTGAAGATATTTTGAATCAATACGTCCATTCTAACATATTTGGCGCAAATAACACATTTAACTAATTGCATACTGAACAGTTTAAAATAATTCTTTATTGAGGTTTGCGAGCAACTTGTAGTCCTTGTTTAAAAAACTTCTCGCGTGTTTCGAAGAATTATAATATATTGTTACAATTCTTTTTAATCACTTTTATTGTACAGCGAACAATATTACAAAACTTGTTAACCACTCAACTGAATTGCAGAACTATTCAAAAACTCAATTAAGTACTACTACTCATGGAATTGTCATCTTTTCGTTGACATTTAATAATGTATCTGGAAGACAACCTAAAATCAGCAACTTTTTCTACGCTTATAAAAACTATCACATTAATAAGCATTGGATTTTGATGTCCCTTAAAGCAATTTTAACAAACTACTTTAGTTTGATTTTACATACATATTACATAGATAATGATGGTTTACCAACTCTATAGAAAATTAAGATAAAACTTCCTAAACTCTGTTCTTTCTCTTGCGGTATACCTTCTGTCTTAAGTATAGTTTATAGTTAGATGAGCTTAATACTATTCTGGAGCTATTTTTTGTGACATTTTAAAGTAATTACTATTTAAATGGCAATAAGATACAATTAAAGGTTAAGGTACGTTTATTGACGTTTCAATTTCCACTTCGGAAATCGTTCTCAAAATACAAACATTAATAAATTAAACAAATTTTATTTTTTTTTGTTACTTGGTAAAAAATTCTTCTAATAATTTAATTTTATCTGACTCATTTATATTGCAAATCACGCATACATTATACATTTTAAAGTAGACGACTTTAAAATGATATTGCCAATATTGTGCAGTTGCATTCCTGGGACCACTTTACTTGTAAGATAGTTCATTCGATTGCATGAAATCAACTTTAATTTGAGAATATCCGCCAGAAAAAAAATCATAGCATGTAATTCGTCTTTAAAAAGACAAACATATGCCATGATGACAGTAAAATTCTCCTGTTAGTGATTACATAGTAAAGTATGAGGGAAAAACCAGGATAAAATAACACCAAATTCTGATTTTATATGTTTGTTATTTAAACACAAATAATGTATCCTCTATATGTTACTGACTTACTAATACTGGTATTTTCCTTTTAATAACTTCGTCTTTTACAATATTGGTAACCAGATCCTACTACATTCTGCCGAGGAATTTGCGACACAATTGTTCTCATTTAGCATAATTAGAGCCGCTTCTTTGATTTTTTTACCATCCGTTTCTTTTAGGACTATATTTGAATCATTCAATCGAACCTTATGTTCATTATCCCATGCGTGTTTACATATTTGAAATCTATCAAATTCCATATTTTTAATATAAGATTGATGTTCACTTACTCTAACATTTAATAGCCTTGATGTTTCACCTAAATAAAACTGATCGCATTTACACGGTATTTTATAAATACAATTCTTTGTCCTTTCTTGTTCATTGTTAGGTTTGGTTTTAGACAAAATAGATCTCTATGTGTTTGTTGTTTTAAATATGGTTGAAATATTGAATTTATTTCCTATCCTTTTAAGTTTTTTGATAATCCTTTTATGTATGGTATTGTAATTTTTCTCGTATTATTCCTTGTGTATGCTGTAGGATCTCGTTCTAAGTTGTTCTGTTCTATTCGGTCGATTGTTGAAAATTCCTCATTTATAAACGATAAAGGGTTAGCGTATTGTAAAGGGCTAGCGATGTAGTCCAAGATATTAAATCGCAAAGTCTAAGATGTCCACAGACTCTCTAATAACACCAAGTTAATCTGGGAGAAAGTACCGGCAGGAAGAAGGCCCTTAGAATGTCCACGAACGCGATGAAAATACAACATATGGTTAGATTTAAGAAGAATGGGATTACTTACTAACCCACTATCATGGACGATCGTTCGAGATGGAAGTTTGTTAATAAGACAGATGTTAATAAATGTTTTTCCTCCAAGAACGAATTTTCGTTAGAACAAGCAATTTTGGCTATATGGTATAAGGATTTAATGATTCCCTTTTTAATATTAATATTGTAATTTGATTTAAAATTTAAATATCTGTCGGTGTGTGTTAGTTTTCTATGGACACATTTATAAATGATATAAACGATAAAGAAGAGACAATAACATTTACCATGGAAAAGGAATGTAATAACACACTACATTTTGTGGATGTTTTAATCCAAAGAATTTAAAAATTCTTCTAGATGATTTAGGGCTTCGTCTTCATTAACAATACTGTCGACTGATTTTAAAGATATCAGATCACCTGGTAACAACTGTTGAATCTGGAAGGTAATTTCGTTAACATCAACAATTTTCGCCGCCAAAATTGCGCGCTCAATAAGCCAATTATTATTTAAGTAATTATTTAGTATGGAATTTAGAATTATATTCCATTATTAACAATGGAAAATGTGTAAAAATAATATTAAAGAGGCTGCAAATAATATTCTAGGGCCAGAAAGACCACCACCACGTAATGACTGGTTTGATGCTAAGTGTGAGGACATTACAAGAAGAAAGAACGATGCATATTAACTGATGCAGCAAAGAACAACCCGAGAAAAACAACAAAAATATAAAGATCTCAGAAAAGAAGAGAAGTGCATTCATAGAAGGAAAAGGCGAACTCACGAAAATAGAATATTGGAAGAACTTGAGGTATTAAAAAAGCAAAACCAAACAAGAAAATTCTACAAAACTCTGAATAACGCAAGAAAGGAATTCAAACCAAGACTCAGACTATGTAAGGATAAGGAGGGGCATATACTAAATACAAAAGAAGAAATACTAAAAAGGTGGGTGGAACACTTTAAAGAACTACTTACTATAGAAGTAGAAGATCCAGATCCAAATCAACCACCCGCAGGAGCAAGCAACAATTCACCATTAGAGCCTCCGTCAATTCAAGAAGTAAGAGATGCAATAAAACACCTAAAAAACAATAAATCTCCAGGAAGTGATGGTATACCCGCAGAACTTATTAAATGTGGAGGTGCTACTGTGACTAATCAAATATATAAAATAATACTGAGAGCCTGGAATGAGGAACAAATCCCGGAAAAGTGGTGTATTGGAATCGTTTACCCGCTACACAAAAAGGGTGACCAATTGGAATGTAGAAACTATAGGGGAATAACCCTCCTTAATACAGCATACAAAATATTTTCGAGGATCTTATATAGTCGCCTAAGTGCATATTCAGAGGAACTTCTCGGGGAATATCAAAGTGGCTTAAGGCCTGGTCGATCAACAACAGATCAGATCTTAGTGCTAAGGCAAATACTGGAAAAAACCAATGAATTCAATATCGATACATACCATCTTTTTGTAGACTTCAAATCTGCCTATGATAGTGTCCTAAGAAATAAATTGTATGAAGCCATGAATGAATTCCACATCCCCGATAAACTGATAAGATTGGTTAATTCTACAATGCGTAATGTGGTTTGCAAAGTCGAAATACAGGGCGAACAATCACAGGCGTTTGGAACGCATGTTGGGCTGCAATAGGGAGACGCGCTGGCGTGTTTACTTTTCAACATAGCACTGGAAAAGGCGATCAGAGATGCCCGAATAGACAACAGAGGAAATAGTTTTAATAAATCATCCCAAATTTTGGCATATGCAGATGATGTAGACTTAGTTGCCCGCACAACACGCAAGCTAGAAGAAATATATACCACCTTCTCAAATGCCTCAAAATCTATGAGCCTGCAAGTAAATGAGGAGAAAACTAAGATGATGGCATCAACACCCAACAATAGAGTCAGGAATATCGGTCCCCAATTCACGGTTGATAACTCTACCTTTGAAGGGGTGAACAAATTCACATACTTAGGCTCCCTGATCGCCAAAGAGAACGCCATAACGAAAGAAATCAAGCGAAGGATAATAATGGCAAACAGATGCTATTTTGGACTAAGTAGACATATGAGAAGTAGAAACTTAAGCCAAAAAACAAAAATAACTATATACAAAACCCTTATACAGCCAGTGTTGACATATAGATCGGAGACGGACCATCTCCAAGGCAGACGAAGACCTTCTGCTTATATTTGAACGAAGGAGTCTGAGAGGAATATTTGGTGACATCTGTGAAAATGGTGTTTGGAGGAGGAGATACAACTACGAGGTATACCACAGATATAAACAAATATTTGGTGGTAAAAACGTAGTATCTCTTATAAGAATAGGAAGACTAAGATGGGCAGGACATCTAGCAAGATGACAGCAGAACAACCCTCCTAGAAGAATCCTTATGTCACAACCCGTGGGAAGTAGGAAAAGGGGTAGGCCAAAACTCAGATGGAAGGATGGTGTAAATGAGGATGGTAGAAAGATAGGCGCAGCAAACTGGCAACGGTTGGCAATGGATAGGACTGCCTGGCGTAATAGACTTGGGAAGGTCGAGGCTCTTTCATAGGGCTGTAGCACCATTGATGGTGATGATGATGAATATTTAGTATAGCCGGGAAGACTTACAATTAATTCATGTTTGGTCTCAACAAAAGTGCAGAAATTATCTAGAAGTTTGATGCATTATGTATTTGGATCCAATTTGATTTTACCGTTTCCAATATATAGCAAATGTTTGGAAACTATTTGCGCCGATAGATCATTTTGCACTTGTACTCTTATTTTAATAGTCAATCGAGCTGTTCAACATTTCGCCATAAAAACGATTGTGTTAAACATGCGTTAATCTTATCTGCATATGTAAAGAGAGAAATAACCGGTAATGTGTTGTCTTAAGTCACCTTTTCTATATCATGCTCTCAGGTTAGCAAGCCAGGATATTCTTCTTCATCCTGGGGCCCTTTTTCCTTTAATTTTACCTTGCAAAATGCATTGGAGTAGCTCGTATCTACTTTGATTTCTCATATGTCCCAAGCACTGCAGCTTACGGCCCTTCATGATGTTGACCAAATCCATGGTTGTGTTCATCCTCCGCAGTACTTCTTCATTGGTGACTTTGTCTGTCCATGGTATTTTCAGGATCCTTCTATATAACCATAGCTCAAAAGCCTGAAGTTGTCCACGTTTCTACTACATACAGAAGCACTGAGTACACGTAACATTTAAGGAACCTGTTTTTTGTTTCTAGGGTGAGGTTATGGCTCTTGAATACAGAGCTCATAGTAAAGAATGCACTTTTTGCCTTTCCGCTGCGACATTAATCTCGTGGATATGGTCCCACGACTCATTGACCCACGTAAGTCACCAGACAGTAGTAATACAGCATCACCCAATAGTTTGTCGTTGCCGTTTAAAACTTCTTCTTCTTCTTCTTCTTCTTCTTCAAGTGCCCTGTCCTTTGCGAACGTTGGCTATTAACATGGCAATTTTGATCTTGTTTGCGGCGCTTCTGAATAGTTCGACCGATGTGAGCCCGAACCACTTCCGCAGATTTTGGAGCCACGAGTGTCTTCTCCTGCTTGGCCCTCGCTTACCGTCTATTTTTCCCTGGACAATCAATTGTAACAGACGGTACTTATCGTGTCTCAATATGTGGCCTAGATATTCAAGCTTTCTTTGTTTAATTGTATTCACGATTTCTTTCTCCTTTCCGATTCTTTGGAGTACCTCTATGTTGGTGACATGTTCGGTCCAGGATATACGAAGAATGCGTCGGTACACCCACATTTCGAATGCTTCTAATTTTCTCGTTAGCGTCTCCGTCAGCATCCAGGCCTCCACGCCATACAGCAAGATCGGAAAAATGTAGCATTTAACTATACGTAGTTTTAGGGGAAGAGACAAATCCTTGCTTATGAGGAACTTTTTCATATTGCTAAATGCTGCTCTAGCTCGTTCTATTCTCGCATTAATTTCTATGGTCTGTTCCCACTTTGCATTTACGTTGGTGCCAAGGTACACATAAGATTCTACATGGTCAATTAGTATGTTACTTATCCGTAATTGTCGAGCAGGTTGTTGATTTTTGCTTATCAGCATCCACTTTGTCTTCTTGAAGTTGAGGCTCAGGCCGTATTCCTCACTAACTGAATAAAGTCTTTCTATTACTTGTTGTAATTCGTCTATGGTTAACTCGCCGTTTATTTTTATGCCCCCATTTGCATTTTCCGTACATTTGTTAAATATTTCCTCGGAATACATATTGAATAGGAGTGGGGATAATATACACCCCTGATGGACACCTCTTTTGATCTGAATGTCCTTGTCGTCAATACCTGTCTTTCGCAGAATACCTATCAATTGTTCATGATTGACATTGTCAAATGCTTTTCTAAAATCCACAAAGCACAAATACACGTCCTTATCAACGTCTCTACACCGCTGTATAAGCACCTGGAGAGCGAAAATTGCTTATCTAGTTCCAAGTGCTTTCCGAAAACCAAACTGCGATCTATCAATATTTGACTCACATTTATCATATGATCTATGAATGATCTTACTGAACGCTTTAGTGACATAATTGATCAAGCTTATAAGCCGGTAGTCATCACAAATCTGGGCATTTGGTTTCTTCGGGATTGTAATAAATGTTGACTGCAGCCAGTTCTCCGGGATTTTACCGTTATTATATATGTTGTTAAAAAGTACAACTAGATTATCAAGGAACTGTACATAGGATCTTTAATATTTCGCAGGGTACATTGTCCGGACCGGCTTATTGTTTTTTAGTGCTGCAATCGTATCTTCTATCTCCGATTTAAGGATTGAAGGTCCTGTTTCTCCTTCGCCATATAGATGATCATCAGTCCTGTCAGATGCAAATAATTTTTCTATGTATGATTTCCATGTTTTTAAGATCGTTGATGGTTCCGAGATAAGATTTCCATCGCTATCTTTTATGCTGTTGGGTGACTTATTGAATTTCCTCTGGTTTGTCATCGATTTTATTTTTTTGTGCATATTGTAACTGTCGTATTTTCGTTCGTATTATTCTATTTCCCTGCATTCGTTGGAAAACCATTTTTCTTTGGCTTCTCGAATTTTCGATCTTATGGTTTTGTGGATCTGCTGGTATTTTTCTGCATTTTTATTCTTGAATTTACGTCTTTCATCCATCATATCCGTTATCTCATCAGACATCCATTCTTTCTTTTTCCGTCGGTCACGCTTTAATAGAGTCGCGCATGTTGTTTGGATTGCTTCCCTCGATTTATCTCATCTTTCTATTATGTCCGACGTGTTCTCGTTAATGTCCTTTATTTTCTTTCCTAGTTATTCTCGTACTTTTATTTCGGTTTGTGGGTTAGTGAGTTTTTTAATATCGATTGTGTTTAAATTAGATCTTTTTTCGAGCCGTTTTACTCTCATGACCATTCTGCATACCAACAAATTGTGGTCCGTAGGAACATCGGCACCTGGGTACGTTTTTGATGATTTTATCATGTTTTTATATCTTGTTGGTACTGCTACATAATCTATCTGATTTCTAATGATGTTGTCAGGTGAGTCAGCGGGGGATTTCCATGTGTAAAGTCGACGTTTGGGGAGCTTAAAGAGTATATTACTTAACAGCAGGTTATATTCCTGGCAGAAGCATATAAGTCTATCACCTCTATCGTTTCTCTTCCCTATGCCGAAGTTTCCCACGATCTCATTCACCTTGCCCCTGCCAACCTTTGCATTGAAATCTCCCATCACTATTGTTACTTCATGTTTAAAACTTGCATACTGCTATATAATGCTTCGAATGAATCTTTATAAGCCGTAGTACATTTGATCCCAGATAATAACTGAACTAGTTTGCATCACTGCAACCATTACACTTCTTTTTTACTGTTACATATTGTATTTGCTTTGATATTAACGTTAAATGGCAGTCTGATATTGAATGTGCTTCTAACCTTCTAACAATTTTACGAATCAACAACTGTAAGTTGCCTACATTTGGCGCAACTCAACGACGGTCAATCATTTACTTTACTGTCATTTATCTGTGACCAAATATATTGCAAATAGTATAAGAATAAGAATAACGTGCATGAGGTATGAAATTATAGAAAATATTCCTCTCCAATATATTTCAACATTTCCAGACTAACACAACCGCGCTCAGGAGCTTTCCCAGTCTTTATATTTCTTATTGTTTCTTCTAATTCCTCTGACTGTATACAAGTAGCTTCCTCAGTGTTTTCCTCTGCTCCAACAATTGCGTTTGTTTCATTATCCTTTGCTTTTCTTTGCTCTCCTTTTAACAGCGGTTCGAAATGTTCCCTCCGTATTTTCATTATATCTTTGTCGTCGGTTAATATTGTTCCGTTTTTGGGTATTATTTGTTTTAGCTTTATTTCTTTTTTGATTCGAAGATTTTTCAGTGTTTCATAAAAGGATTTTACATTTTTTTAATGTGTTCTTCCATTTTTCTCAGAAATTTTTATTCTCTTTATTTTGTATCTTTCATATTTTTATTGCGTTTTATCTTAAAGCTATGTATTATTTCCACGATGGTGTCTATTTTTCTTTTCAGACTAGTTTACCTGTATTTATCATCACCTATCTAAACTTTTCACATTCTTCTTTTGTCATTTTTATCGTTTCTCCTTATTTGTTTATTTCCTTCTATAACTCCTCCTTGTATCTGATTTTCGTTGATTCTTCCCTTAGTATTTTATATCCTTGTATTTCTTATTCTTATCCTCTATGGTTTTTATTTCTATTTTTTTGCTGTTAAATGTAATTTTCAGTAGTGTCACTGCCTATTTCATAGCTCCTTCTCTCCATTAAGTATGTCTATTGTCCAGTTTATCTCTGCCTTTTGCACTATAATATAGTCAATAATTGATTGTTCGTTTATTGATATACTTCTATTGTAATCCTATGTATCTTTGTTATAGTATCTGCAGAGGTGTTTTCAATATTTTATGTACATTCACCACTACTGGATTATGGCATGAGGTCCCAAACAGCACAAGTACGTCCCATGGACGTCCAAAGGATGTGCCTCATTAAATGTCCGGACATCCCACGGACATCCGTTTACATAATTTGGACGTCCCCGGGACGTCCAATAAGAGCTAAATGTTACCAAAAAGTACGTCCCCTGGACGTCCCAGGGATGTTCATGGGGACGTACATAGTACATATACAGAACTTAATACGGACTTATATAGGACCCATCGAGCAATAAGACAAAAGAGGGAATGTAAAGGTAGTGGGGGTAAACATATTGATAGACAGGAAGTGCCATCTTGAGAGGCCACTTTAGACAAGGATAGACAGTCTCTTTCCTTGTTTAAGAAGTCAAATTTAGTTAGGTTATGTTATTGTTTGTCCCAACTGTCACATGAAATTTTATTTATATTGAAATCTTTTACCAATTGTGTCACTTTTTAGACTATTATAGTTAATATTTAATTAAAACTTTCTCGTCTGAAAAATATTTTATAGCTATTGTTAATAAGTGTTGGAAAATTTAAATTTAGCGCCTTTGCATTTCCGGATATGTCCGCCATCAGAGGCCACTTTTTTGGTCTCCTTTTCATAACGATTAGATTCCCTCTTTTATCTTTTTGCTCGATGATAGGACCTAAGAAGGATGCATTGGGGACATCTATTGTACGTCCACATGGACTAATATAGGACCTAAATGAGGATGTATACAGGACCTAAAGGGAACTTAAAATTAATAAAATGAAAAGCAAAAATAAATGGGATTTTTATTGTGTACTTATATTAACATATGTATTTAAATTTATAGTATTTTTTAAGCACATTACTCCTACTTACTTTACAAATGTAGCAACACACCACAACCACAAAAATTACCTATAAAAGTCCTATATACCTACTTAATGTCTATAATAATAAATTACCAAACTATAAACTAGTATCGAAAGCAATAAACTAATTCTAATTACACCCACAACCACAATGATTATAATTCGAGAAATAAACGAGATAAATAGAAGCGTCGTTAAAACATAACCACATTCTTCTTTTATCTCCTAATTTTTAAATTTCAGTTCCACTACAGAACAAAATTTTAGAGATACAGCTCTGCTATAGGATAAAGATTTTTCTCTAAAAGGAGCCTCTGTCTGTTTTCGTATAAATTAATGGTATTTAAAACTAAATATAACTTTTTAAAATAAAGTTTAGTAGGAAGATTATATTTTGTAAAAAATATGCTTAAGTAAAAAAATTACACAGTTAACACCTAGAAAACGTCTCTCATACATCCCTAATGGGACGTCCCTTGGACGACCTTATGGGACGTCTCTGGTATGTCCGACTAGAAATATCCCTTGGACGTCCCTCGGACGTCCAAAAGAAGTCCCGGGACGTTTGGACCTTAAAACGACATAAAATGGACGTCCCAGGGATGTCCTGTGCTGTCTGGGGTTGCTCCATAACAGGTGTTCACTGTTGTAATAAAGTTCATCTCACTAGTCCCTCTCAAAAAATATGTTTATAACTTTATTATTATTTCCAACATTATCAAATTATCATTGTTATCTCCTGGTTTAAAGTATATTTTGAAAGAGCCTAACATGGAGTAATTCTTCTTTTTTTTAATTATTGCCTTAAGAATCTATGTCCATTTACCAACTTACATATTATTTAAATTTTAATAATGATTAAGTAATTTAAACATTGTAATCATCATAACGATTTGTTCTATTTGCCACATTTGAATCGATGTTTTTCCCGCGCATTTCGTTCAAGTCACACATACCAACAGCATTTTTCACACTTCACACATTTCGATATAGGTATCACAAAATAAAAGCAATTCGCTTTCCATTATTTTTAAGTGATACCATAGCTGATAACTGGAAACATTATGTTCCCACTTCTGCTTTTTCTTGAACAAATTGAACTAAAAATATTTTTAAATTTGTAGGAATATAGGCAACCAACAATTCGTACATATCCACGCAAACAAAAATAATCTTATCTCTATAAATTAGTAGCTTCCCACTATACGCGATAAGCACGCATTTTATTTCAAAACATGTTTTTATTTACTTAAAAATTCAATTCTTGAAATGTTAGACATAAACGTGACGAAAGATAAGTTGTAATCAGGCGAATCCCATTTTAATATAAGAGCAAAACAAATTAACAGCTGGCTAGTTATTTGAGTATTTAGCAAACGTACGCGTAAAGAACAGTTATTTTTACTGACGTTTTCCTGTTTAACCTTCATAAAAGTGAATTTTCTTTTGCCATATTCAGAAATTGACATATGTCAGTGTCAGTGACTATTTGTCAGTGCAGTGAAGAGTGTAGTTATCAAAATCAAAACAAAACTGTTAAAGAATTATAGAAGACAGAAGAACAAAAAATGAAGAAACTGGATCCTATCACTGAGAGAGATTTAATATTTCACGAACTAATTGAGGAATGTAAACATGCAGTACCTGGCGCAATGCTACCCTATGGCCTTCGTAATAGACTAGAAAAGTGTTCCCCAGAAGCTAGAAGGGACATAGTGAATAGAGTGAAAAAAGGTTGTTCCCCCTTGTTTATCGCTTGCAAAAAAGGACAGACGGAAATTGTTGAATATCTTATTAACGTTTGTTCAGCGGATGTTGAGCAGAAAGGACTGTATGAAGTCCAGGAGGATAGGTGAGTTATGTGATCAATTTTTTAAACAATGTTTACTATTTATCCAATAAGTGTTGTAATATTTATAATGTGATATTGATTTGAGGACAATTTCCTTTAAGTTAAACTATTATTTGGTTTAATTAACACCTTTATTTCAAGTAGTTACTTAGTTGACTAAGTTGAATAAGTTTTCTCTCTATATTCTGTCTCCTCAAATACACCTTGAATAGAATCAATAATATTCTATGCTATTTCTTGGTAGGTACTTTAAAACAACTTTTAATAAACTTGCTTCTGCTTTCTTTATATTATTTTAAATATTGCAGTGTTTGATCAGAACATTCTGGGATTAAATGCACTTGTTTTATGAGTAGAAATGATAAACTCTATTTGCATATGCACTATGTAATTTTATATCTATTAAATCATGTGTTAACTGTTGGTAACGTTAATACTTGAAAGACAAATAAAGAGTTTTATCAAATATCTTATGTATCTTATATCTTAGTATGAGAGGACAAGTGAATCGTTGTAAACAAAAACAGTGTAAGTCATGAAAACCATTTTTGCAGAAAACTGGAAAAAACTGTATAACTCTGTTTTACTTATTTAAATAAATACCAAAAAATTTGGGAGAGTTACATGTGATATTAGATAGTCCTGAGTACAAAATAATGTGTATATAATATGTATATGATATAAATATTCAAGTTTTGTTAACTTAGAACTTTTTTATATAGACTTGCGTCCAAATATTTTATAGTCTTTCCTGCATAATTACTTTCTTTTAATGGATAACTTTCCATATGTTGTCTTATTAGTAACCTGGTATGACCACTGATTGCATTAGGGCTCATTTTTTCCATGAAGATCCTTCGGAGTTTTACCCATTAACAATAATGAATCAAGCCTTCTAATATAACTTATTTTAATGCCATATAGCAACTTAAATGCTTCTAAACATACCTTTTCTCTGGTTTCACCCACAAATACCTTGTATGTAAAATAAACATTATGAGCAGCCCTAGCTTCTGCACCTTTTTTCTGGGTCTATGGGTTTTTACATTGTTGCAGGTAATCAATGATTGTAAAAAATTATCCTGCTCATTCTTATTTTCTAGTGTTCTCAAATGAACGAATATCTCTTCAGCTTGATTGTGCAAGCAGTCTGTAGAGGTATGCTTACATCTGAAATAAAAGAGTCTAGATGAAATAAACCCAAGTTTATTACATAAAACATATAATTGGTACAATGCCAACATTGTATTACTTAATTGAATGTTATGGTTATTTTAATACCTGTTGTAATATTTTATTATCGAGCTATATAGACTGCAAAACGTATCTTACCTGCAATTAGTGCCAACAGTGATGGCTGGTACCTTTGTAATCAATGTACTCTTCACCTTTGACTCTAGAATTTCTCACGATAAATCTTTTCCACTTAGTCTTATGTTTTAAACATATAGGTTCCTGTTATAAAGATCCATACTAGTCAAAACAACTGTCTTGTGTCTGGCCGGATGAATGTCACGAAATAAAGCTTATTTCCTTGGGCTAATTTGCCAAAATTTAAATATGCACCAATAAGTTCTGTATGTGTTGAAATAACTTTTTCTACTTTTAAATACTCTGTCACTCCTCCAAGTGACAGAAGTCCCATCTCTCTGAAAATTTATACTATGTACGTTAGATGCCTTTTTGGACATGTTACAGTAAATGCTTACTAATATAAAATAAAACTTTCCGAAACTGATATATGTGAATGTAATGGCAGTTATGACGATCTTAACCACTGGATGTTTCAATGTCGGTATAATCAAGAAGCCATAACATTTTTATTTCAAGCCATCTCCCAACAAAAAATCATACTGCCGCAGAATGTTGCTTCTATTGTCTATTTAGGTAGTCGAAATTCAACTATAAGATCAATTTTATGGGAATTTTTCAAACGTACTAAACGGAAAATCTAAACTGCCCTGTTCAGTGTTGTTGTGTGAATTCGAAATGGTAGGACGTTAGTTGTTGTATTTCCCATTGTCTTTCCTTTTATGTCATTTACCTTTAACCGTTTGTGTTAAAAAAAAAGTCGCTATGAAGGGTACCTTAGCGTGAAGCGTATGTTCCTGTTCAATCCTTTTTGTATAGTCACACACTAGTGTTTTCAATGGGAAGGTTAGGAAATTGAGTGAATGTGGTATGAATGAACGAACGGTTAGGAAATTGTCATGAATTTTAAGGAAGTTTAGGAGATTGTTTTTATGTATTCAACCTATATTGTCTGGCTAAATAGGTCTTGTACCTAAGGCAAAAAAAAAATACTTTTAAATATATGGACACGTATAGACGACAACTAGTTTTGAGATTTTCGGAGTAAGTAGCGGCCAAATTATCAAAAAGAATATCTTGAGACATCGACCAAAGCTCGAACCCAACAGCAGACGCAGTGGTCATCTTGAATGGATGTTTATCAACAAAATAATCTGGATTTGGAATCTTTTTACTGAAATTTCAAAAGTATTGCCTGGATTTAGAACTAAGGTATATAGATGAGGAAGTTTATCAGAAAAGTATTCCTCTAGACGTTCCTTTGGCTTGTGACAATGTTTTTCTTCGATGCTACCATTCAATGAATTTCTAAGCCTGAAGATAAAATGCAATTTACGATCGTTTCCACATTGATCAGGACCAAACATAGAAAATTATTCAGATTCTTGGATTCTGGCCCATCACTTAGTAATGTTAAGTAAGATCCTCGTCATTCTTGGCCTTCTTGTAACAGTACTTGATACTGTAAGATCAATGGCTTATCCGCAAATACAAACGGTTTTGATAGATATCCTGAAATCGTTGCATGGTTGGCTTTAGTTTTGAGTACCAAACCACTGTCATTGGATAAGCTATCTTAATTTCCAATAACTAGTGGCTTGCCAATAATGTCATTAAAAATTAAAACCAAATCTATTTAGCAATTTTTATTTTCTTTTCAAGTTGACCTAATTTTGACTATATTACTCAATAAAGCTAATCTTCAACATTTGCAAACTCAAATTTTATTTACAACTAGTACTATATGCTTATCTTTGACCTTTAAAAGATATTTACTGTTTCAAAAATTGTATCTTTCTATGGGGAATTTCACAATTGCCTTATTTGTGCACTACCTTGATAAGCATCTTAAAAGTTATAATTTTCTTTTTGATAACAAATTGCATGCAGTTAATATGTGCACATTTATTAACGATTAGACAAAGTATGTTCTTAGATAAAATTAACGTCAGAATTTAAAAGTATTACATGAAATTTAAAGCAAGACAGAAATGATGCAATGACTACAGAAATGACATGGTGCTTAGTTCTATCTTACAAAACTAGAATTTAGGACATGTATTTGTTCTTTTATAGCTAGACAGAAATGTCTACAAAGGGATTCCCGATTGAATAGAAGGGCATATGAATAACTCATAAAAGATGCAAAGAAAATATGTAGAAGGAAAAAGAGAGAAATGTTGAATAGAAAAATACCACAAATTACAGATATTAATAACAGAAGAGAGTCTAGAAAGTTTTACAAGGAAACCAAGCAATACACCCAAGGATACATTACAAGATCAACAGTTTGCAAGAACGAAAATGGGGTAATTATCATTGAGAAAGAGGAAATAATGAAAAGGTGGAAGGAGCATTTTCAAGAGCTGTTAAATCCTGAAAAAGAACAAAACGAAGATGAAGAAATAATTTACCACACAGCAGACTAGTTGAGCAACCAACATTGGAAGAAACGATAAATGTCATAAAACATCTAAAAAATAACTAAGCACCTGACACAGATGGAATAACTGCAGAACTGATAAAGAATGGTGGACATGCACTATGGAGGCGTATCCACAAACTAATCAACCGAATATGGACACTAGAAGTCATCCCAGAAGATTGGAAAGTAGGAATCATACTTTCTATGTACAAAGGGGGAGACAAATGATTCTGATCATTTTCGGAGGAGATGATTGGTGAATACCAATGTGGCTTCAGACCAAAGAGGTCAACTATAGACCAGATACATAATAATATGTTAACAGGTATACATGAAAAATGTGTTGAATATAACATATCTATTTACAACTTGTATATCGATTTCAAACAGGCGTTTGATGGAGTAGATCAACAAAAGATGTTGAAGCTACTATCTATGTTAGGGATACCCAATAAGTTCGTTAAATTTATACGAATTACTCTGGAGGGTTCCAAAGCTATGGTGAGAATAGATTGAGATATTGCAGGTCTTTGATATTGAAAATGGAGTTAGACAAGGTGATACCTTATCAGCAACACTTTTTAATCTAACTTTAGAAGCTGTTGTTAAGCTGTACAGCCGTTTATATCCACTGAAAAGTGGATATAAACGGCTGTATTAATACAAGATCAATGCGCATATGCGGATGATGTTGCCATAATAAGCCGCAACAAAAGGGTATTAAGCGAAAAATTATAGAACTGAAACGAGAAGCTGCTACGTTTGGTCTATATATAAATGAAAGCGAAACAAAATATATGGAGTGCACAAAATCAAATCAACATGAGAATCTGAAGGTAGACAACCATACCTACAAATATACATCGACTTTTCCCTACCTAGGCTCAATAATAAATGACAACAACATCAGTTAAGAAATACAAGTACGGATTCTTAGCGGTAATAACTGTCTAAGCTTAGAATCTACAAAACAGTAATTAAACCAGTGGTCACATATGGATGTGGAACGTGGATCCTCTCAACCACTGATGAAAATCAACTGAGGAAGATATTTGGACCAACCCAATGCAGCCATGGTTCGTGGAGAATTAAAATGAACCACGTGCTGGATGAACTAATGCAGAGCGCAGATATTGTTAGATTTGTAAAGTCACAAAAACTAAACTGGCTTGGTCAGAAAATTTTAGAGAAGCAGGACTACAAGGGGTCCCAAAAAAAAGGAAGAACACACAAAGAAGTGGATCACTGAAGCAATCATTAAGTTAACATTCTCAAAATATAAACATTAATGTTTGTATTGTTCTGAAGCTATTTTCTTGTGGCATTTTAAATTAATTACTATTTAACTGGGAATAAGCCACAATTAAAGATAAAAATACGTTTATTGACGTTTCAATTTCCACTTCGGAAATCGTTCTCAAAATACTAATGTTTGTATTTTGAGAACGTTTTCCGAAGTGGAAATTGAAATGTCAATAAACTTATTTTAAACTTCAATTATGGCTTATTCCCATTAATATAATAATTACTTTAAGATGCCACAAGAAAATAGCTTCAGAACAATGTGCAAAACTAGAAGAACATGTATTGCACAAGAGAAATAATTGGACGGCCATGGTTAAATGGGTGGCACGATCCTACAAAATTCTGACGAAGGAGAAAAGAGAGGGGAAAAAGATTACCAAAAATGTTCTTTTTCTTCTTGATGTGCTTATATACATATATACATCTTGATATAGAAAGAATGCCAGATAATCGAGCTGTAAAAGTAGTCCAGAGATGGAAGCCCCAAGGAAACAGAACAAGAGGAAGGCCCCGTAATAGATGGATAGACGACGTAAGGAGGGATATTAAAATCATGAACATCAGGCAGTGGAGAAGGAAAGTATCCGACAGGGCAGAATCGAAGAACATTGTTAAACAGGCAAGACTCACAAAGAATTGCAGCGCCATTAGAAGAAGAAGATTTGTTCTTTTTTAAGCGTTATTTACATTATGAAGATTGGCGGCGATCATTAACAAATGCAACCATTTCAGTACCAGAAATTTCTACCACCAAACCACGAGTTGGTTATTTGCAATAGGGGTTTGCAATTTTTTGGTTGTAGTGGGTGGGGCCTAGGGGGTTGATGGGGGTGAGTTCTCTTTTATGTCATCTTAATTCCACCTTACTATCCTAGAAACGGTTTCAAGCATTTTTCGATACCAGCTTTTGTTCGTGAGATATAGCCCGTTGTAAATTTTAAAATTGACACACTGTACAATAAAACTAATTAAACTTCTCAAGAATTAATGAATTCTTACTGATCAAAATACTAACTGGTAGTGGTTATAAACCTACCTTATAATTCTTCATTTTTATTTTTATTAATTAACTATAACCAGAAAGCTCAACCAGAAGACCTGAAGAAAGCGTTCGATAAAGTAAAGTTTAAAGATGTAATTCACCTTCTTTACGATAGAGAAATTCCACTAGATGTTATAAAAACAATAGAGAACATATACCAGAACAACAATATGGAAGTCAGAATAGATGACCAGCTTACAGATCCAATAGATATGGGCAATGGAATAAGACAAGGAGACTCGCTTAGTCCAACGCTATTCAATCTAATCATGGATTAAATCATCAATACTATTAATAAAGGAAGAGGATACAAAATGGGGAACAAAGAAATCAGAATACTCTGCTATGCAGATGATGCGGTCTTAATTGCATCCAATGAAGACGATCTACAAAGACTAACCCATAGATTCAACACAAGGGCAAAGGACTTTAATATGGTGATCTCTACACAGAAAACTAAAACAATTGTAATCAGTAAAGAACCAATTAGATGTAAACTGGAAATCGACGGTATCAGCATTGAGCAAGTAATGGAGACAAATTACCTAGGAATTACACTGTCCAGCTACGGAGATGTGGAGAAGGAAGTGAAAAATCAAGTACAAAAGGCTAATAAAATAGCAGGTTGTCTTAATAACACGATATGGCGCAATCCCCACATTAATACCGACGTGAAATCAAGAATCTACAAAGCAACAATAAGACCAATAATGACATACACTTCAGAAACAAGACCGGATACCTCCAAAACTCAGCAACTACTAGAAACAGCGGAGATGCGTTTACTGAGGAGAATTACAGGAAACGCTGAGGGATCGAATGAGGAGTGAAGAGATCAGAAGAAAATGCAATATACCAGAAATAAATGAGTGGACACTGAACAGAAAAAAGGAATTTAACGAACACATAAACAGAATGGAAGAGACCCGATTAGTCAGAATAGCGAGGGACAAATCACCAAGAGATAGAAGAAGTATCGGGCGACCACGCAAAAGATGGAGTGATAACCTCCAATAGAGGCATTAATCGACATTGAACAAGCATTTTGCTTATAAAAAAGAAGAAGAAGAAGAAGAACTATAACCATAGCATTAGTGATTCGCTGATGATAACTAACCATTTACCTTTAGATTGTAGGTTTTTAAAATTTAAGAATTCACCAAATTTCAGATTAATTATAATATAAGTATATTAATCACCTTTATAGATTTACAACAAACAACTGAAAAAACATGTAAAGTAGACGAAATAATATCATTACCTATTCGAAATAAATATTTTGAAATACCCATTTTATATACCCTGTAAATAAAAATATATATACCCACACCTGAAATTGTCTGCATCTACAAATTGATGACTCTGTGCATAGCGCGAAAACACTATAAGAAAATCAAAATAAATCACACGAGGCAAGTTTTTTATGTGGAAAAAATTACACGAGATATACTATTTGATTGAAAGCCAAATCTCAATGAGTTCAAATTGGAAATCAAACATGCTTAAAATTGGAACAGATCCAGAATTTTTAAGTTGTTTTTAAATATTCGAAGAATATTTAGCGGACTATCAGAAGAAAATACTCAATATACAGGATGATTCAAAAAGGTATGTCATAAATTAAATCACGCATTCTGGGGACAAAAATAAATTGATTGAATCCAACTTACCTTAGTACAAAAGTGTACACAAAAAAAGTTACAGCCCTTTGAAGTTACAAAATAAAAATTGTTTTTTTGCATTATCTCCTAAAATACTTGACATTTTGTAATAGAAATGGACACGTTACTTTCTTGTTCTGAAAGCATTTTTCATACAAAAGAAACAACAAATTCTAAGCGCACAGAAAAGTTTTAAGGGGGATGTGAACCCCTTAATCCCCCTACTTTTGAGTACGTTCAAATCAAATTAATTTTGTGGCATCATTAGTTTAACACATTATTTTTAAAACGTTTTTGCCTCCTATTACTTTTTCAAAAAACTAGTTTTTTCTAGTTGGCCATAAAATTACAATTAGTTTCTACTATTGCGTTCTACACATACGATGACCTACGGGAGAGAAGATATTTTGTTCAATCTAGGACTCGCTGGTTTTCCCCCTTTCGAAATGAGTCTGTATATTAAAATAAAAGAAATGAAAATCAGAGGACTGTATAAAATTTTAAAAAGCTGTAAAATTAAACATAAATATACATAACCAAATGTACCATTATAATTAAAGAAGAATATATTACTTAAAGAAGAAGAATATACTACAAACTTAACTATTAGCTACTAAGAAACACACCAACAGACACACCGAAAGGCAACCATAAACCAACCAAAACAAAAATGTCGATTCTATAAAAAACCACTGACAAAACAAAAGACAAAACCTACCATAGCCGCAAACATACTATACATAAAAAGATAAAAGCCAAATTAATAATCTTACAAAAAAATCAACCTAAATAAGGATATAATATTTTAACGTTGTAAAACGAATTAAGAATGCGGTGCATACAAATAATTATTAAGTACAATTATTAAAACAAAACATACAAGAAATAAAATCGGTGTTAACAAAATACACAAAAAATATACAATACAGTAAATAAACCGAAACAAATGCAAAATGTCCAATTAACAATGTTCAATCTCGATCGCGGCACAAATACGATGAAGTTCCAAATATCAAATAAATATACCAAGTGCACGTACTTGATATACGCAGCAACAAATTAATATGGTGTACTGTTTCTTACCCCATGAAAAAGATAGCCCCAACGCTATCGCAAATTATGTCTTCAGCGACACTTCAACTACCAAAAGTTGTGATGCACATTAGCGTCTTTCTTGGCCGATGCGGAATCAGGTACTCTTCGTCTTCAACATACACATGTGCATCGGTTGAGAGATGCATTTCGACTCTGACTCTGGTTTTGTATGGAACGCAAACCCTTATTTTAGGTACACACACATGTGCTGATATTTCGCAGATAGCCCGCCTTGCAATATTTAGCAGTTAAAACGGCTGTGTCACTTACACGAAAATCTGGTTTAAAATATACGAGGAGAATATAAACTATTAAAAAGTCTGTTAATACATTTACAAATGTTTATATACAGTTGCGAAACTGCAACATCTACGGATACAATAATTACAAACAGTTCCATCAATAATAGTCAATAATTTGAAGCTATCATTTATTGTGTGAATAAGAATAATATTAAAAATTTTGATATTACAATGGCCTACATATTTCAGGATATGGCAGATATGCATTTAACTTTGGGTAAGTTGGATCAGATTAAATTATGATTTTAATAATCTATCGGGAATATCGTAGGTGAATTCCAAGGAAATAGTGCAGCAGCCGCAAGGCGTTATGCAGTAAAATACTCCAATCAAGTCCAATCGAAATACACCCGATAGACGATTATTTCTGACCATTGATCGTCTTTTACGCGAAACGGGTACATTCCAACCCTAAGTTGCTGGCAATAGTGGTCGTCCAATAATGGATGCAACTGATGAAGACATTTTAGAAATCATTGAAGAAGTTACTGGAACAAGTACAAGGGTAATAACTGCTCAACTAAATGTTCCTCACGTAATGGTTTGGAGGCGTTTGAAGGATCAGCTGCTTAAACCCTATCACTTAACAACGGTTCTAGAGTTATTGGTATTGGTTGAAGATTATCCTAAAAGGATTTGATTTTGCGATTGGTTGTTAATGGAAAACACTCGAAATGTTAATTTTATTCAAAATATTTGTTTACCGACGAGGCTACCTTTAGTAGAAATGGAATAACAAACCATGATAACGAGCACATTTGGGCCGACGAAAATCCTCAAGCCAAAAAAACGACTCATCACCAAAGGACTTTCAAAGTTAATGTTTGGGCATGAATTGTGGATTACAATCTAATAGGTCCAGTATTTCTTCCCAACAATTTAAATGGTGATAATTATTTGCAGTTCTTGGCAAACGATTTACAAGAGTATTTGGAAGAAGTGAATATTGCAATAAGGCAAAATATGTGGTTTCTACAAGATGGCGCTCCACTGCATTACAGTAATGAAGTCCGGGAATATCTTTGCAGGCAGTATCGTGGTCGGTGGATTGGAAGGGATCGTGACGCACCTATTTCTTGGCCACCCAGAAGTCCAGGTCTTAACCCCATGGACTTTTGCTTTTGGTGGTTTATGAAACAGTAAGTGTATTCTCTAACAAAAGAGGACGAACAACAATTGAGGGTTAGAATAATTGAAGCTGCAAATCAATTTCGTCAGAAAAATATGATTTTTCAGCGCATTCGGTTTTCCTTATTAAAACGATATCGAATGTGTACTGAAGAAAATGGTGGTCATTTTCAAGAATGTAACGTGTCCATTTTTATTACAAAATGTTAGAAGTTTAGGAGATAATGCAAAAAAACAATTTTTATTTTGTAACTTCAAAGGGCTGTAACTTTTTTTAAGTTGGATTCAATCAATTTATTTTTGTCCCCGGAATGCGTGATTTAATTTATGACATACCTTTTTGAAACACCCTGTAGATCTATTTGTAATCCTATTGGTTCTCCTTATAGTAAATTATCAAAATAGTTATTAGATATTATGCAAACATTCAGAAATAAAACTGATATAATCGTAAATAATACGGAAAAATTTTCTAGAAAAAATTATCAAGAGCACGGGTCAATAGCAATAAACTTTTAATAAGTTTAGATATGAATAATTTGTTTTCAAACGTGCCGTTAGATAAAACGTTGAAAACAATAAAAATCTGATTAGAGCATGATAACAAATTGACAACTAGAATAGAATTTAAGGAATTCATAAATAATCAAAAATCGCTCGCATATCATTGAGATATTGCACCAATTCAATAAACGTTTTGAAATATTATTATAATATTATTATTATACAATATTTTTGAAATATGTTTGTTTCACTAATGCCCGATTTCACCAACGATACCTAAAGAAGTGCCTTCGGAAGTAATTCTTAAGGAATTTCGATGCACAAGACAGACTTGGATAAAATCCATCTCGCGGCAGTACGGGTATATACCTATTATTTTTTATTATGTATACAGTAGAATAAAAAAGTATTGTAAAAGTTAAAAAGTAGAAAAAAATACTCCACGAAATATATAAATAGCTTGAAAAGTACCATTTTTTTTCGAGTGTGTTGTCCTTGAAGTAACGATTCTTTTATACACAAAAGTTTGAATAGGTTTGAGGTAGGCTTACCAAATAAGGCAAAAATTATGAAAATATGAACAAATATTTAGTGATGTCAAAAAATTAATCATATATCGTTTATAAGTGATATCATTCAACGAATTCGAATAATTTCTGGTAATCATTTTGATGACTTACTGACATCGAAAAATATGAATTTTGCGTATAAAGATTCTTTCGCATATTTCAATTAAAACTGAATCACCGGTTCAATGTAAAAATGTCGTGGAATGAGGTGCGTGAGTGTGTACAAAGTATTGCTGTTTTGTTAAAAGGAGAACTGAAAAAATAATGTAAAATATTTTATACAAAAGCCCCTAAAAGAGGATGTCGAAATAGAATCTGCAATGAAGTTAATGTCTGGTACAAATGAAGGATTATGCGAAAAAATTAAGGTAATGAAAGAAAAAAAGGAAACTCAGATTTCTTACTGGAGAAAAGATCTTCATCAACGATGACCTGACCGAAAAAGAAAGACACATGAGGCAGGAAATCGTAAATAAAGGCAAGGAATTAAGAGCTGAAGGTAGAAATGTGAATATAGGGTACAGAAAACTAACTGTGGATGGTATAAAATGGGTGTGGGCCGGATATGGTACTTTCAAACAAGAAAATTCTAGAAATATGGACCCCAAAAAACGGCATATAATAGTGGAAAAAGGAAAAGATGGCCCATTTTGCCAACGGACCCTAGAGATGAACAGGAAAATGAGTTTGAACAGAAATAGCAAAATAAAAAATAAGAATATGTATCTAAATATTGCTACATGGAATGTACGAGGGGAATACGAGGAGGGAGCATTAATTAACCTAATAGAAGAACTAAAAAATATAAAATACACATCTTAGCAATACATGAAACACATTTAACTTGAAACAACATTAAAAAGATTAGCCCATACACGTTTTACACAAGTGGAGGCGATAATAGGAATTTTGGAGTGGATTTTCTGGTACATGAAGACGTTGAGCAAGTAATACGATTTGTAGTAAAATCTGACAGAATGTGTGCAATTAGAATTAAAAGAAAAGAGAATATGATATCGTTGATAATTATACATGCTTCAACAGAAGAAAAAGAAGAAGTGAAAAACGAATTTTATGAAGAATTAGAGTCATTGTGTGAAGAAATGCCCAGACAAGATACTAAAATTATTATAGGCGACGCCAATGCAAAGGTCGGAAGAGAAGATATATAATATAAAAACATAACAGGGGTGAAAGTAAACATTTGAATACAAATGATAACGGACAAAGATTAATACCATTTGCAATTGAAAACAGGATGAAGTTAATGAGTACCCATTTTAGGAGAAAAAATATATATAAAAGAACGTGGAAAATTCCGGGATCAAATTGAACTAATCAAATAGACCACATCTTAATGCAAGAGAAGTTTGCCAATTTAATAACAAATGTGAAAACGTGCAGAGGGGCTGACGTAGACTCAGATCATTTTTTGGTTAAAATTAATATGAGAGAAGCAATAATTAAAAAGCATAAACGGAAAAAGAAAGTGCAACGTAAATTTAACTTTGAAAAATTGCGAAACTTTGAGGTAGCGCAGGATTATCAAAAGGATATACAAGAAACCTACGCCAAACAAGATAGTGCTACTGTGAGTAACATACAACAAAAGTTCTTGAAAATGACAAACACCATAAAGGAAGCTACGTCGAAGAACATACCAAGAACAAAAAGATTTAGTAAAAACCACTGGTTCAGTGAACAATGCAGAACAGAGTTAAAAAAGAGATCAGATTTGAGATTAAAATGTTTACTATCGCAAAAACAAGACGACCTAGAAAGGTATGCCGAACAACGAAAAAAAGTAAAGAAAATCCTAAGGGAGCGGAAACGAAAGTATATGGATGATAAAATTAAGCGCATTGAAGAAAATTACAAGAAAAATAAAATAAAATTTTTTTATAAAGAAGTAAAATACATTAAAACTGGGTACCAGGGAAGAACGATAAATGTAAAAGATAAGCAAGGAAACCTGATAGTGGAAGAAGTCCAAATATGTGAAAGGTGGAAAGAATATTTCGAAGAGATGCTAAATGAAGAAGTGACTACTGAAGAAAATTGTTATGTTCCTAAACCTCAAATAGTAATAGAAGAAATACCAAAGCCCACAAGAGAAGAAATTGAAGAAATAATAAAAGATATGAAAAATCAAAAAAGCCCCGGGGAGAGCGGCATTGTGGCAGAGAACAAAAAATATGGAGGAGAGGCTTTAAATAAACAAACTTGGGGAGCTAATACTAGAAGTATGAGATGCCGAAGAAATGCCTCAAGAATGGAATAAGTCGATTATAATTCCTATACACAAAAAGGGAGATAGAACTGAACGCGCAAACTATAGAGAAATATCCTTATTAGAGGTAATTTATAAAGTACTTGCCATACTAATTAAAAAACGATTAGAAATATATAATATATATATATATATATATATATATATATAATATAAAATTAATAATTTCTTGCGTTTAGGTTCAATAAAGATATGTTACATGTGGAACTAGATTTTATTTTCCATTGCAATCAATCAACGTTTCGGCAGGAAACCCTTGCCTTTGTCAAGATTCTGAAATGTGTATATATATAAGGACAAACAGATATTGTAAAATATGTATATATATATATGACTTACCAAAACGTAAAACGTGACACAGACATTAACGAACTGACATATAAAAGTTGATATCTGATATCTCATTGTTTTACTGTCATTAGTATATAATTATTTTTATATGGGCGTATTGTTGATGTTTTTGAAAAAGGTAAGGTGGAGATATGATATGACTTTAAGAGATTTTTATGATGTTATATTGTTATTGTTTAAATCAGATTGAAATATATTTTATTTAGGTTTTGTGTATCTTTTTTGTCATTTATTGCGTTGGTGTTTCTTTTTATTTCTATTGATTCGTACCTATATCTCCCTTTTCTTTTTGTTTTTTTCTGTTTTTAAAATGTTGATGTTTTCAAAGTCAAATTTATGCTTTTTCCTGCTTTCATGTTTTGTGAGCGCAGTGACGTTGTTCTTGTCGTATTTGTGAGAACGAATTCAATATATAATATATCAACTTTTATATGTCAGTTCGTTAATGTCTGTGTCACGTTTTACGTTTTGGTAAGTCATATATATATATATATATATATATATATATATATATATACATATTTTACAATATCTGTTTGTCCTTATATATATACACATTTCAGAATCTTGACAAAGGCAAGGGTTTCCTGCCGAAACGTTGATTGATTGCAATGGAAAATAAAATCTAGTTCCACATGTAACATATCTTTATTGAACCTAAACCCAAGAAATATTAATTTTATATTAAATATAATACGGTTCAAGAAACTCAAAACTAATATATATATATTGAAATGATTTCAATATGTTTAAAATTATATAACTTAAATGGATTTTTTATGAGTTTGTTGTTTATGAATTTCATGAAGCCATCACAATGTGGGTTCGACTCTGAAATAAAAGAGAGAAAAAGATTAGTAAATTTTTAAATAAATTAATTTTGACTTACCTGGTATAGTGTTAATAGTTTCTGAATAGTATAGTTGCCTAGTGTATAGGTGAATCGTCTAAACCTTAAAAAGAACAAAAAAGAAGAATTTTAAAAAAATATTTAAACATAGACATTTTAATAAACGTCAGAAAATAAACTGCTTGACAGTTTATTTGACAGTCTGTGGGAGCTAAATTAATAGGGGTTTTGTTAAATAAGAAATTACAATGATGTGGAGATAAAAAGAATAAATTAGTATTGTAATAGAATAAGTTTTATATCTAAACATTTTTTTTTATAAATTCCCAAATTAGATGTGATTAAAGTGATTATGAGAAAGTAATGTGGCTTGACAAATATGTCAAACAGGACAGTTTTATGTCCAGGATAATAAGCGGGATTGGTTTTTTTTTGGAGAAGAGGCCGACGATAATTTTTGGAGAGGAGTCCCGAAAACTGTGGATAGTCCGAGAGTGTTTTCAAATCGTTTAATCAAAATATAGTTTTTCCACAGCAGAGATACTCAGAATTTGTTTCAGTGAGTAAGAGAAACCATTTGACTTATAAATTATTATTGAAGTATAGAAATGTCATTTAAATTGAGAAAATTAAAATTCATGAATTAACATAATTGCGATAGGCCTTAAAAATTGAAAATATTAATGATCATTAAATTAAAAATAGAATAGTACGTACCTTAACTTCCGAAGAGAGGATTGATATTCCATTTTTCACCGATTATTTTTGAGTAGTTAGTTTCCTTTAAAGAAATCAGAACTGTTTTAAAGTGAGGTTGGACAATAATTTTGGGGATCATTTGAAATTTTGATTATATTTGAGTGCAAGGCAGCGGAGTAAAGTGTTCTTTTTCTTTTTCTTTATAGTTCATTTAAACACTTTATAAAGTTGCAATATTTATTTAGTTTTTAGGTGCTTGTAGAGAGTCTCCACATTTTGTAATACATTTTTATTGTCACGTCACTAAACCACGTTAAGATTTAAACGATTCCTATTTTTGTAAATTTTTAAAGGCAACCCAAGTTGCAGACGAATTTTATTGTTTATATTAAATTTGTTCAATATTAATAAATAACGTGCTTCATTTGGGTTAATTTATCAAAAGTCTAAAGTAAATTTTGGTTTAATTTCTTTTTGAACTCTACCAGGAGACTACAGAGTCGACGTCACACAGTGACAGATTGCTTAGAACATATAATTGAGCTAGCTGAGGTATATATTAAATTAAACAACGAACCACATATTTTAAAAATTACATTTATTATAAATAAAAAATAAAATTAATAAAATACAACTTTATCAATATATATATATATATATATATATATATATATTATATATATATTATATATATATAGAGAGAGAGAGAGAGAGAGAGAGAGAGAAGAATCTGGGAGAATACCAGGCAGGATTTCGGAAAGGAAGATCAATAACCGATCAAATTTTTATGCTAAAACAAATCCTGATCAATTGCTATGAATACAACATTTCAGCACAAGTACGCTGCCTACGATACAATAGACAGAAACAAGTTAATAGAAACACTAAAAGAATTCCAAGTACCAGAAAAAATAATAAGATTGGTAAAAATGACAATTAGACAAACCATTTGTGCTGCGAAATGCAACGGTACAGTCTCAGAAGAATTCGAAGTGAAAAAAGGTGTTCGCCAAGGAGACCCGTTGTCTAAATTTCGATTCAATATAGTTATAGAAAAAATCGTAAGGGTTAGTGGGATAAATAGGTCCGGAACTATTTTATACAAGGAGCACCAATGCTTAGCATACGCTGATGATGTAGTTCTCATTGCAAGAAATGGAAAAGAACTATCAAATATAACAATAAGTCGAAGTACATGGAGATCTTGAGCAAAAAAGGAATAAACAACAGGGGATCCTTTAAATTGGAGATGGAGGATGGATCAGTTGTAGAATTCGAGAAGGTGGATGAATATATCTACTTAGGTACTCTTATTGATCAGACATGTAAGGAAAAAACTGAAATCAACCTGAGACTGACCAAAAGCAACAGGTGTGCTGGAGCCATGAGTAAAATAATTAAGGCCAAAGATATATCTCGTAATACAAAAATAAGAGTATACAAAACTATAATTAGACCCACAATACTATACGCTACTGAGACATGGACTATGAACAAAACCATACAGAAAACATTGGAAGCATGGGAAAGAAAGATACTTCGCAGAATATTTGGTGGAAAATTAGTAGAGGGAGAATGGAGAAGACGAACTAATGTAGAAGTGTATCATTTGTATGCTAACCCTACAATAACAAAAGTGGTGAAAAAACGTAGACTAGAATGGCTCGGTCATCAAGAAAGAATGCAAGGTGATAGACTAGTTAAGAGTATTGCTTGGAGAGTACCCGAGGGCAAAAAAAAGAGAGGAAGACCAAAAAGAAATAGAGAGATGTAGTGATGTAAGATGTCAGAGAGATGGGAATCAGAGATTGGAAGCTGTTATCTAAGAATAGAAAACGATGGAAATTATCCATCCAGCTATGGGTCTAAAAGGCCTGTTCACGCTGTACATACATACAATATTTGTTTTGTAAACGCTGCAAATTACTATGATTTAGTCATCAACCAAATATGCCATAAACGTGTTTGTTATAATTAGCATATGATAACCCCCAATGATTTAATTTGGAATTACGCATGGGTATGCGTGAAAGTGCCTTTACACATAGAAGCTACACTTCACTTCAGTATTTATTCCGACTTTGAGCAGAGAGCATGGAGTCACATAAATTTCAACCCGGTGAATCATTAAATGGTTGGGCTAAACTGGTAGTGTTGATAGTTTGGTGTTTATTAAAAAATCTGATAGAACTTAATGTAGTGTACAACTTAATACGCTTCTGTAAGGCTTACTTCGTTGATGACTTGGTGAAGGATGACAATTGGAACGATGATGGGTGAGTCAAAACAATTCTAGAATGTTTAGATATTATTATGACGACGTTGTAAGTTCTCTAGAAAGAATTGTCCGTTGCAAATATTTTATGAAAAATTTGCCGTTATTCTTAAAGCGTATACATAACTTTACAAGGTAATGAGAATATACCGCCGTTGTGTCTGTCTACTTTATACAGACTGTAGCGTTTTTTTTATTTAATGTGTATATAAAAGATTTCTGTGTTACGCTCCTGTTGTTTTTACCAAAGAAAACAATCGAAATAATATTTCAAGTTTTTTTGACGAGATTTTTAAATGCGTATTAACGCTGGAAATATGTTTTTATCTCTGTGTTGCAATGTTAGGTGAAAACACAAGTTTTTTGTCGCCAAAGAGGTATCATGTTACATGATGCCCCTCTAGTATAAAAAAGAGGTTTTATTTGTTTTCTTCGTTAAAAACGCAATAAACATGAATTCCCCTAATATTAAAGTTGGTTTTCGTTATTAGACGAGGGTCAAAAAAAGAATATTTGTTTGTTTAGGCAATAAAGAAACATTTAAAATTGTTTTTTTTTGTCGATAAGAGGAGGGAATATTTGTTTTGGTTTTAAGTGGGTCGGCGACAGGCTGCAAGACGGAAGGAAATTTTTGGCTAGATTCTTGTAAAATGTAACGAAGCAAAAGAGTCGACTTAGAGATTTCAAACAGGGCAGACATGTGACAGAGTCGATTAGAGATTTCAAACAGGGCAGACATGTGACAATAGATGACGAGGTTAGAAGAGTAACGAAATATGAAGGTTGTATAGGGCAGCTAGAGTGGACAGACGTATTAGTTATGTAGTTTGCAAAAGTCGTACAAATTTTGTTAAATAGTGGAACAATTACTCTCTGTAATATGACAGATTTAGAAAAGGGTAACCACTAAATATTTAAAGGAGTTGTGCAGATACCAGAATATGGAAAATATTTAAAGCAGTATATAGGGTGTGCCCACTATGTGCAATTGATTTGGTTCCAACCTCAATCTTATTTGTCTCCTGGTCGTTTTTCCAGTCCAGTTTGAAGCAGTTCTTTTGTATAGTATGAGGTCCCAGTAAATTCCCGTTAAATTCCCAGAAGTACCAGTGCAAAATTGTATGTGATTTGAATAAAGGTAACATTTTGTGTTAATAGTAAAATAGACATTTTTTTTAAATAACAATAATTGCTTTCATAACAAATAAAAAATTGTAATATGTATGGTTATGCTGTTAATACTTTTGTTCTTTGTCATCAAAATTAAATGTGATACCTGACAGCAAGCTTAATTTGTTTTTTTGTTATGACAATTTTAATTTGATTATTATGTAGAAACGATATTTCATATATAAGGTTAAATTTATATGTTTTCATTAAGAAGGATCCTTAATTTTTGATAATCTAATTGGCCATAATATAGTAAACAAAGAACATGTAAGTTTTTGTTATTTGTATTATGTTATATGATATGTTTCTTTTATAATATGTATTTTTGATCTGTTTTGTTTGAGACAAAAATAAATGTTTAATTTGTTTCTCTGATCTATTTTGAGTTTTATTTGAAAAAGATATTTTTTTCTATATTTTTGATGTTATACAATTATTTCCCTAGTTACAACTAGTGGTTGTAATAGGTATAATTGGGCACCTCAAGTGGCGCCCTATATTAAATTTCTTGAGGTGTTTCCGTTTATTTTCATTCTGTTTGTCCCAAGAGATTTGTATAAGTACCCCTTTATTTCTTTTTTTTGTAGTTGCCCCAATCTAACCCCCAATATCTTCAACTTATCCACGACCCAGCTCTCCAACAACCAACTGAGTGTCGTATGCACTTGTTTCGATTATTTTGTTTGCCCAATCTTGTCCCCCATATTCTTACCCTGTGGTAAGCAAAATAGTCGTTACAAGATTTCTGAAAGAAATTGGATTTGTTTATATGATACTTGGCTGTAGAAGCTTATGTGAGGTTAATCTATTCTTCTTTGCTTGCCATATCAGATTTATCTGATGTTGGCAATCACCATTGCGAAGGCTTCCCGATCTTCTGCAATATGGAATAATTGTCCTGCATTTGGTATCTGAGTCCATTCACGAATGTTTTTTAACCAAGAAACTTGTTTCCTTCCTACACCTCTAAGGCCCTCTATTTTGCCTTTAAGGATCAGTTGTAAAATTTTATATCGACTTCCCTTACTATATGTCCCAGATAAGACATTTTTCATTGTTTAACAGTCTTTAGCAGTTCTCTGTCTTTGTTGACGCTCCTTAGTACTTCTTCACTAGTTTTTCTTGCTGTCCAAGGTCTTTTCAGCATTCGTCTATGAACCCACATTTCCAATGCTTCAATTTTGTTCATGATCGATACTTTTAGTGTCCACACTTCTGCACTATACAAAAGTATAGACCAAACATAACACTTAACCATTCTTTGCCTTAGTTCTAAATTGAGATGGTTATTGCAAAAAAATGACTTTATTTTCATAAAAGTAGTTTTAGTCATTGCTATTCTACGTTATATTCCTTCTGGATCTAGTTGGTCCGTTATCACAGTTCCCAAATATGTCATTTTGTGAACTTTCTCAACTCGAACTCCGTTGAATTGAAGCTTTGCACCGGGATGTGGGTCACGACTAAACACTAAAAAATTGGTTTTCTTTGAGTTTATTCTTAATGCCTATTTCCTCTCCTACCTCGTGAATACGATCAAGCAGAATTTGAAGACCTTCAATATTATCTGATAGAATTACTGTAGCGTCTGCATATCTAATCACATTAAGTAGTTCTCCGTTGATTTTTATTCCATATGGTTGTCTCTCAAGTGTCTTTTTAAATAACTGGTTCGAGTAAACATTGAACAATGTTGGCGACAAAATGCAACCTTGTCTGACTCCTCGTTGTATGGGGATTTCATCGCTGTAGTTATCTCCAATTTTTACGATAGCTGTTTGATTCCAGTACAAATTTTAATGACACGAATACCCTTGTCATCTATTCCGATATTTTTTAGTATTTGCATTAATTTTACATGCTGTACTTTATCGAATGCCTTTTCGAAGTCCACGAAACATGCAAATACATCTTTTCTTTGGTCACGGCATTTTTGTAATAGGATGTTAAGCGCAAAAAGTGCCTCCCTTGGTTCCCATAGCATTTCTAAAACCAAACTGGGTGTCTTCAGATCTTCTTCGCATTTGCGTCTAATTCTGTTGTGAAGTATTCTGAGGAAAATTTTAAGAGTGTGGCTCATTAGGCTAATTAATCGATATTTTGAGCATTTGCTGGCATTGTGTTTTTTTAGGTATTGCGATAAAGATGGATTTGAGCCAATCTGCGGGAATCACTCCGGTGTTATATTGTAACGATACGATCGTTAGTAATCTAATCTACTCTAATTTGCCGCCGTGCAAATTCTTTTTTTATTCTTCTCTGCAGGTGTCTATATAGTGTTACATTAGATTTTATTAGTTGACGTTGTTCCATTAATTTCAAGATGTCGTCTGTCATCCAGTTATTTTTCTTGATTAATTTTTTTCTATAATCATTGTTTGTGGAGATTTCGTTAACTTGGTTTTTAAATTCACTCCATAGGTCTTGTGGATCTTCTAGTTGTTCTCTAATGTTTTTTATTCTATTGTTAAATTCTTTTTTAATGTTATGTTTTATGTTTATATCGTCAAAGTTAAGTACATTGGTTTTTGGTTTTTGTCGCTGAATTCGTTTTAACTTTAAACTAAGTTTAATATCTGCTACGAGTGGTTGATGATCAGATCCAATATCTGCACCAGGATCTGTAGTGACTTTTTTGACGGCATTTCGGAAACGCTCATTTACAAGTATATAGTCTATTTGATTTTTTGAAGACTCAGGGTTATTGCCATCATCAAATGGGGCTTTCCAAGTGTATAGTCGTCGCTTGGGTAGTTTATACCAGGTGTTTGCAATGATCATATCGTTTTCTTTACAGAACTCATACAATCTCTGTCCTCGATCGTTAGGTTGTCCTAAACCATAAGGACCTACAGTCTGACCTCGTCGACCTTCCCCAATTTTTGCATTGAAGTCGCCTATAATATATAAAATTTCGTGTTTATTAAAGTTAATACTTAAATAAATTAGTTTAAATGAAAACGTGCTCTTTTATGGTAACATATGAATATTCTGACCCTAAACATAATTTATTACAAAAAAAAAGGAACTTTTAGGTACACAGACGATTAGAAGCAACGCGTGCTTTTAAATATTAATACGAAAAGTATAATTTGAATGAATACGTTTCTGCAGAACAAAATTTTTCTATTTTAAGAGGTCCTCCGAATCATTGTTAGCAATAAAATCCTATAGAAATGGTTGTGAACCAAGTGTTAAGCGTTATGTATCTACCCACAATATCACTTTTAATAACGAAAAGATGCGCCAGTTGGTCGACGACGGATTTGGGGACCACTTATGATTATCCTCCACGTATGTAGCTATCATGGTTTTCAGTACCTTGTTAGTTCTTTATACTGGATTGCATTGAAGCAAATAAGGTGGTGTAAGGACGTGGTTTATGTTGTATGTTTTTGGGAATGTTTTAAAATTGCTACTTGTGAATTGAGAACCGTTATCCGAGATGACTTTCTTTGGGATTCCGAACTGCATAAATACTTTTAAGCGCAAAGTGTCGATAATGGGGCTTGCGGATGCCCTCTTTATCGGTTCGGCGATAACCCATTTCGTAAACCGGTTTTGGATGATTATCAAGAAAATGTTCCGTTTTGTAGATCTTGGGAATGGTTCCATTAAATCGATTGAGACAGTATGCCTAGGCATTCCTACAGTGGATGGTTGCATTTTTCCTGATGGTTGCATCTGTGACGGTTTATACTGAAGGCACTTATTACAGGTTCTAACATAGTGTGCAATTTGTTTAAACATTTTAGGCCAGTAATATTTCTGCGCTATTCGGAAATTGTCTTAGCAATTCCTAAGTGGTCTGCTTTAGTTGTGTCGTGATTCTCTTCTAAAAGTTCTTACCTTTTATTCCCAGATATGCATAATTTTCATGTATTGTTATATTCTGGGTCTGCTAAATTTCGGCTACTCCAAATATGTTTATACAGTCTGCCATCTAATATTTGTAAATCCGGAAATCTGTCTGGGTTTGGAGGACCTCTCTGTATAAATTATGGTACCATTTGCGCGATTTCTAGTGCTGATGCTAATAATTCCAGCGTAACAAAACAAAATTGGCGCAATTATGTCACTTATATCGTAGAGAAAACGGAAACTGAGATGTGAACCGCGGACAACCTGCAAGATGACTTAGACCAATTGATTCTAAAAGCGAACACAGAGTAGAGTAGCGAAATCGAATCCATCTCGGAATTAGAGGGTGCCATTAGTATAATTGAATATCTGTGAGTAACCTCGATTATTCTGTAACCAATGAAATGCATTTACCAGTCCAATCAGAGTACGAGCTTTTAGAGTATTGTGCTGAGTGCACAGAAATAAAGTATTTTTGGGTATTTTCCCATTGGAAAGCTTTTCTATAGTTTATGAAAAGTTGTAATAGGAATGTCGAAACCGTTTCGCTCCAAGTCAAACCGTTTGGATGTCACAACTGTCCAAAATGTGCTACTTTCTCTACTTATAGTAGCCTTTATAGGGATTTTTCCTACTTTTATTAGCCTGGAATTCCCAAGGAACTTCTCGCTTATTTTTTTTACTGTATCCACATTCGTGGGGTGGCGTTTTTGCTGTCAGCAGTAATATTTCGGTTAGAGCCCTCTATTGGTTTGGATAGTCGAATGACACATTGAGCAGCTCTGAGTATATATATCCATTTATAGAAATACGAGTTCTTAGCATCTGTCATGTACATTACTTTTATGCCGTATTTCGCAGGTTTACTAGGCATGAAAATTCGAAAACCACAGTGACCTCTAAATGGAAGTAGCATCTCATCCACAGTTACACAATCTGACAATGTGTATAGCCTCTGGCAATTAGTCACAAAATTATTAAAAATATTTGAAATAGCCGCTGTTTTATCAGTTTTCTTCCGCTCTTCGCGATCCATGCTATTGTCAAATCTAAGACACGACAAAAGTATTTCAAATCTTTTCAAAGACATCGTCATTCTGAATATTGGCCGACCCAAAACATCTTTAGAAAACATTTAAAGCATATCTTCATGAGAAGATTTTATAATTGAAGATAGCATAAAAAGCCCAAGCAAAGCCTTCAACTCAACTATATTTGTGCTTCTGTAGTTTGATGTATTAGTCGAATCAGATAACTTTTCTCTCATTATAATAATTTTTGGTTTGTCCATATTACAGTTTGTTCCAACATTTCATCAGTAATCAACAACTTCCAAATATCTGATTTAGAAGGGCTATTTTCCAGAGTCCTGCTTACCGCTGTTAGGCCTCGTAATTCTCTGACAATGTTATGTGTTCGTGTCCTTGTATTTCTCGGAGGTCCGTTCCTGCCACTGAAAATCATTTTTTCCTTTGAATATGTTCACATCTCCTTCTACTTGTAAAAAGTCGGTTCTGGATTGTAAATCATTCGACGGTTTATCTAATTCCAAAAGTTCGTGATCTGAATTCGATTCTTCGCTGCTAGAGGGTTCACTTTGCCGAATTACATAGTCGGGATCTTCATCCGAATCATCTATAACATCTCTCATGTCCTCGTCACTCCCTTGCTGTGATAAATATAAATCTTGATCGTCGGCAAGTAGTAATCTTTGTATATTCTTTTCAAAATCTGGGTCAGCCAGATTTACTTTTTTATTAACGGCCAGTTCCGCTAGGTCCTGCTCTATCCATTATTACTACAAAATTAAAAATTTTTAGTATAATTATGTTTATTATACAAAAAATATTAAATACCTAATTGTTTATCAGTACACAATCTGTAACAAGTGGCCTATTAGACCTATCATAAGAACACTGCAATTCAAAACACCTAGTTTGCTAGACCTAAACGTTTTGAAAACTACTGCTACTACGACATAAACACTGAAGCGATCGCTACGATACTGCAGAACTAGCTTGTTCAACACTATAAGAAGGTACTTAAAACGACAGTGCATGCGGTCTACACTGTTGCCGTCATTAGCAGACTATGCTTTCGCTGTAGTCCGTTTGACCAATGTTTCGGGTTAAGGGTTAAGTCAGTATAGTGTATGACCTCCACGTTTGTTGATTACTGTCCTACATATGTAAGGTACTCATGATCAGATGGTCAATGTCTTGCTGCGGTATTCTGTTCCACTCCATTGAAAAGCCCTCTAAACAGTTGCTATCTTGTATTGAACGCAATATTTTGTTGTAAAATGCGTCTGTCCAGTATGTCCCATACATGCTCAATTGAATTTAAATCTGGCGATTGCGCAGGCCGTGGTAAAACATCATTTTTATTATCTTCGAGGTATGTTCGAACGACCCTGATAGTGTGCGGACACGCAGTGTCGTACGTTAGTTGAAATTTGGTACCAGCTTGTTGTGCAAAGGGTACAACAATACGTTTGAGAATAATTGGTTTTTCCACCAAGAGTAATACCACTCCATATCCATCATACTATCGCCTTGCTGTCTATGAACTTCCTACACGGTGACCAATCGTTCAGCATTGCCAGATCGTCTCCAAATTCTTGTCCGTTTTGTATCTGGTGCAAATTAAAATCGGAACTGATCTGTGAACAAAGTAGAGACCCACTTATGTCTAATCCAATTTACATGTTCTTGTGCCCACTGAAGTCGATGAGCACGATTTTCTGTGGATAACGCAGGCACTCTCATAGGTATTCGAGCATTTAACTCTACTTCATGCAGTATATTTCTAATATTGATTTAAAGCTATTACTATAGGTGTCCCCTAGATTATTTTGATGTGTGTATATCGTCGTCGACACAAGACAACCGGTTAACTCCAATTTTTTACTTAAAATGAGATTTTACTGCCATCTATTAGCAAATCGCTTATTCTAGCCATCCAGACAAATAATACGTCATTTAAATGTAGATTTCTAATTTTAAAATGTTTACTAGAAAAGCAGGTATCTCCCTGGTCAAAAATTATGTTTGTAAAACACGTAACTCCGCGCATTTTCTGTTAAGTCAGTTAAGTGATTATGACCGTTGATTTGATTTGTTGTTTTGGAGGGATTTGTTGTTTTGGAACATGCTTTTAATAAGTTCTGGACATGGATATGGTCTGAAAAGATAATGTATATCAAAACGTTGGTAGTATTTGAAGCACCAAAACGAAAGAGGGATATAAAAAATGAAGATGTATCACGGAGGTCTAAGACATTAAAATATTATTTGAAAATTGGAGAAAATAAACGAAGGGTATGCAAAAAAATGTTTTTGTCAACTCTGGGCCTTAAAGATTGGTTTGTTATGAATTGCAAACAAGACGATGATTCTGCTATTACAGAAAATTTGGATAATGAATCACAACAAGCGCCTAAAGGACTTCACAAGAAGGAGTTGGACAATCTTTATAGTTTTTTAGATAGCCTGCCGAAAATGGAATCGCATTATTGCAGGTAATCAACTAGTAAATTATATCTAGAACCATTATGGCAAAGCAAATGTCAACTTCACCATGTTTACAAAAACGAATGGTACCTAAAAAAACGAATTAACAGTCTATCTTTTTCTCCTTTTTGAAAAACGCTTTTCTTAAAAAGAGGTTGGCTTTGTATAGACCCAAAAAAGATTTGTGTGAAATATGTGTCTCTTTTAAAACAGGAAATCTTGACCAAGAAACATTTAGGGAACATCAGTTGAAAAAACAAGAGGCAAGATTTGAGAAAATTAAAGATAAAAACAGTGAAAGCATTGTATTGACAATAGATTTACAGGCAATTCTTGTATGTCCCAAGTCCAATGTTTCTTCCCTATATTAAATAAAAAAGTTGACAATCCATAATTTCACATTATATAACTTACACACAAAACAAGGACATTGTTTTCTTTGGTACGAGTCGGAGGGGAATCTTACTAGTGCCAAATTTGCTAGTGTAATCGTAAGTATTTTAGAAAAATATACTGAAGAGAGTTGTCTCTTGTACTTATCAAAATCATTCTGTTACTCTAGCTAATGCAATTTTAAACTTTTGTTTAAAGCAGAAAGTAACAGTTATACAAAAATAAATTGAGAAAGGGCACACCCAGATGGAGGCCGACATGATGCAATTGTGCAATTGAGAGGATGCGATATTAATGTGCCCGGTGATTACATACAATTATGCAAAAGGAAAATCCATTTGTAATAACTCGACTATACCATGATTTTTTTAAGGACTTCAGAGCAGTAAACTATGTAAGCAGTATTCGACCGGGTAAAATAGGGTGATGCAATTGTGACCAATATTAGAACTACAAAATATTTACCACAAGGTATTTATTACAAGTTAAAATTTGGTGAAAATTGGATTGAACTGCCTTATTGAATAAATCAGAATGTAATACACAAGAACTTCGCAGATCTACCGAAGCTTTGCACAAATAGAATACCATTAAAGAAAGACAAATTCGAACATTTGCAGTATTTAAAAATACCCTTGATTTCGATTTCCACTTATTTTATGACAATCTCCCTTACTAACTATGGTATTTTAAGTCCTATCACATCACTGTTGTACTACACTTGTTTTTGTACATATTTATGCGATTTTATTTTAGATTTATTTTAGATTAAAATTTTCTTTATTTTTGTTGAAAAGTGAGGCTAATTTCTAGGGCGGGCATGTTTTCGACGCTGAAGTACCTGAGGGTCTTAAAAGTACCCTTGTTTTGGACGCTGCCGGAAGGATTATCGCAGGTACCAGATATTAGATATAATTAGGGTTTAATGATGGTCATTGAACTTTACTTAGTTACTAGTTATTAGTTCGTCAGAGAATAGTGAAAAGTGAACATGGAAATTTCAACGTTAGTAAGTAATCGTGGTAAAATTTTGCTCAAAGTGAACAGTTTTACTTTTTCTCAAGATAAAGTACTAAAATCGGGAGAAACGTATTGGAGGTGCGTAAAACGGTCGTGTAAAGCGAAGATATTCACGAAAGGGCCAGAAAAGTTAGTGATCCGAAGTAATCTAGAACATAATCACGAGTGTGATATCAAGACGCTTAATAGACAGATTGTGCGTAGCAGTGCCAAAAGGAAGGCTAAGGATATTTTGACCGAAAGGCAGTCCAAAATCATACATAGTGCGTTGAAAGAAAATATAGATTGCTTCAGCTACATGTCTGTTAAAGACGTTAATTTAATACGAAATCAAATATACAGTGAACGGCGAATGGCTCAACCGAAACTGCCCAAAAGTAAAGAAGAAACTATTGCTGCGGTAAATATTATGAATATCAAAACACTTAAAGACGAGAATTTTATATTTGCGGTTGAACTAAGTTCTAACATTATCATCTTCTCGTGTAACACTAACATGCGTTTTCTGTGCGGCAGTGAAACGATTTATATGGACGGTACATTTAGTTACTGTGCTCAATATTTTAAGCAATTTTTTACCATACATGTATTTATCAATGGACATTATATACCATTGTGTTATTTTTTACTTCCCGGCAAATCGGAACAAACCTATATAAAACTATTTAATGTTTTGAAACGCAAATGTGAAGTAATTGGTCTAAAATTCAATCCAAAAATTATTTTCTCCGATTTTGAAATTGCTATCCACAATGCTGCGCGTTTTGAATTTCCAAATGTGCACATTAAAGGTTGCCGTTTTCATCTTATGCAAGCTTGGTATCGTAATATCGGTGGTTGTGGCTTAATTCGGGAATATAAATTGGCAGACAGTGAAATATCTAAATGGCTGAAATATATTTTTGGGCTGCCATTTTTACCTCCCTCAGAAGTCGAAGAATCTTTCATATATGATTTTATGGCTATTCAACCAAAGGATTCAAAAATTGAAAAGTTTACCGACTACTTATTGGACAACTACATTGGCGACCACGCAACATTTTCGTCGGAGATGTGGGCTGCGATGAGTGAGAGTT
The DNA here is from genome assembly GCA_918026665.1 of Diabrotica balteata. NCBI lineage: Eukaryota > Metazoa > Arthropoda > Insecta > Coleoptera > Chrysomelidae > Diabrotica > Diabrotica balteata. Next base: position 115,354,203 of record OU898284.1, on the reverse strand, counting down.
TACAATTAACAACTAATGCTTGTGAATCGTTCCACTCGCGTTTTAATGCTAATTTTTACCATGCTCATCCAAATATTTTCCATTTTATTGATGTTTTAAAAAATTTTCAAACTGAAACTTACATTAAAATTAATAGTATCTGTAATAGTGAAAGTAATAGACTTAAAGATCCAAAGAGTAGAAAAAAAATTATGTTCGTTAGAAATAGGATACATGAGTAACAAACTAACTGTATCGATCGATTCCATTTCGTAAAATGTAGGTCGTATTTATTTCAAAGTGATAAATAAGCCTTATCAAGCTTAATCTCTAGAATTTTATTACCTGACTTTCCATTTTACATTTCAATTACACCCAGCGTCCAAATCATGTATGCAGAAACAGGTAATTTTATTTTTCAGTGTCGAATTTTAAATTTAGCGTCCAAATCATGCACGCCCAATTTCTATTTCTAATGTAGGTAATTAAATAACACTAAATTTTATGTTAACCTTTTTCAAAAGTATTGGTCTGTATTTCATTATTAGGATATTTTTTGTGTGTCAGATAATATGTTTTTATAAATCGAAAACTAATGCTTTTTATTAATTTTTTCCAATCCAGCTTTACTAAGAATGGCCACGTAACTCCATAAGCACGTCTCATTCCAACAGAAGAAAAACCTGTAACTCCAAATTTTCTGTATTTTAGCTATATCTGCTAGTTTTTGAAATTAAAATTGATATAATTCAGCTTAATATGACTTCAAAACTCAAAATATAGTTGTTTAATCGTTCTTCTTTATCAAATAAAAGATATCCGTGAAAATGTTACTGTTTTTAGGCTCTCCTAAAAATATAAGGAAAATGGAGTTACGAATTTTTCTTGTGTTGACGACGATATGTATTTTATAATAAATATCTGATGTCTTATATATTTTATTCTAATTTGGATTATAAATTAAAATCAAAAAAGGTTGTTTTACTCGTAATAGAGCCCCTCCGCAAAGTTCCTTGTAAGATTCGGTACGTGACAGTACTTGGACCTATTTGAGCTCCCAAGCACATGGCGTGAAATTCAGCAAATGCGCATTCCTTTCCTAACCGTACTGCACTTTCAGTTTAAATTTCACTATAATCTTAATGCACTCGACTGATTGAGTTTTTCCTTTGACTCTTTGTCATAACTGCTCAATAAATTAATGAAACATTTTTAAATTTTCAGATCCACCCACGTTGTAACTCCATTATGGTGTGCCGCAGTATCGGGCAAACTAGAAGTCGTCCAGACGTTGTTATACAACGGAGCAGACATAAACGCCGTCTCAGACACGGGCTCTACCGCCGTTCGTTCTGCCTGTTACATGACTCATTTCGATATCGTCAAATATTTAGTTAGTCATGGCGCAGACATTAACAGGGCCAATTTTAATGGCGGGACGTGTTTGATAAATTCCGTACAGAGCACACCTCTGTGCGCGTTTCTCTTAAAAAATGGAGCGAACGTCAATGCAAGAGATATACAAAACAAAAGCGCTCTTCATTACGCTATACAAGAACACAGGTGAGTTTATGTGATTATTAATTTGTATATTTGATTAATATTAAACTGTCTTTCGTCTATTAAACTTGAAAATGACCGGGCGCAATTTTTTGTATATTGAACGAAATCCGCGTCTTAGTTAGGTAGACACTCGCCCGAGGCGTCACATTTGCCGAACTTTGATATTAATAATTGTTGAAACATCTCGATTTCTAACTAATAGGTTACTTGTCTTACGGAAACGGCTTAAACAAAATTAGATCTGGACTGTCTTTCGTTATTACTTATTTTCGTTAGCATTGTACACTGGGTTGCAAAGTTAACCGGACACTCAGATTTTTCCTAATAACTGGCGTTTATAAAAGTTTTAAGATGTTCCCAATTGAGTATTTAGTAATAAACAAAATCTAAGTCAACTTTATTACAAATCAAGAATGTTACACAGAAAAACAATAAACAATTCAAAAAATTTAAAAATCTGCAAAGAAACAAAAATTATTTTTTTTAATACATATAAACATTTTTTATGGAAAACGATATTTAGTAGAGTGTTTTACCTCCACGAGCCCTAATTACGGCTCTTATTCGATCAGGCATACTTCGGATTAAGGCAGTGTTCAATCATGCTTTTCGCATTTTCAAACATGCGAAAAATCATGTCATTTTTTCGCTGTATTATTAACTACCCTTCTATCACAATTTTACAATCATTATCTTAGTCCAACCCTTAATAACCCTTCCTTCTCACATTTTAACCCCACACCATTACGAATACAGACAGTTTTAAGATAGCAAAGAAGAAAGACTCTCTCTTGATTTGACTACCGCTAGTGTCAGTCGTGCCCTCTTGTTTGTCGGCTACCGCTACGGACAGTCATTCTCTCTTTCTCTTCGCTTATCAAGAAGAACAGCATCTTTCTTGGCTGTTTTCTATCGCTAATTATCTCTTTCCCGCTTTAGTTACGCGAAAAATACCGCATATACTATTTTAAATCGTGTACAGACGCAAAGTGTGCTCTATATCGTGATCTTAGTGCGAAACACCTAAAGGTTGGTTTGCCAAGCCGTTGTGGTCTTCAACCGTTACCTTGGTCAAGGGACTCTTAGCAGGTACTAGTTTCCCGGGTCAGGAAACACCTGGAATCTGCGGAAGGCAGGGATCCATTCACTTTTCCTGATAGGACTACCCGAAAAGAAGTTCCTACCCTCTACCTAACGGTAGCGAAAAAACGTTATCGCTAATAAGGAAAAATATACAATTCAAACAAATTTAACAAGTTTTGATCCAAACACCAACAAAAACCAAAAAATCTGAGTGTCCGGTTAATTTTGCACCCCAATATATAACCGCGTTGTACGTGATTTCATGTTTGTTTCTCTGTGCTAGTTCATTTTAATTTGTTTCTATTTCTAACATTTTACTTTTTATTTGTTTGGTGAACGGATTTCATTGATGTAAAAAAACCTAAAAAAAATACTACATACATAGTAATAATCGTATAGATATTATAATTGCAAAACATAATTATCTCTGGAGTACTTTATTTTTTATTTGTCGTTGTGGTAATTCCATTTTAAATAACAAAGTCCGAGATAGTCGATGTTTATGTTTCATTGTTCGAAGTTTTTTAAGACGAGCTCACACGCCGGTTTTTGTTAAACGTTAAGGATGATTGTTTAACTTTTTTATTATTTTAAAGTTTTAATCGTCATAAGAAATTGATTACATAGTAGAATTTTTAAAAGGAAAGTCGAAGGGTATTTTTACCAGTATTTAATGATATTTATTAGGCTACATCAGTGATCTATGAAGCTATACCTATGATCACAACTCAGTTGTTGCTAAATTGAGGTTAAATCTAAAACAATCTAAACAGCCAAAAAAAAGATAATTTACGGTGAAAATTTGTGTGTAAACAAATTCAGTGACCAAAGTTTAGATTGTAATAGGTAATCAATTTAAGGAATTTCCACAGTGGAAGTCAAAATAGATACAACTTACGGAACCTATAGAAATAGGCAGCGGAATAAGACAAGGGAATTCATTGAGGCCCATGCGCTTTAATTTAATCATGGATGAAATCCTCAAAAGCGTTAACAAAGAAATAGACTCGAAGGACCAATGGAAATTATGGAACTTAGTAGTGAAGTTCGTTTCGGTTCGTAAATGCACCTTTGTCCGCTTCTCGTCGATCGTTGATGATAGGGTTAATAAATGTTGAAGTTGTGGAATAAAAGTGATGATTTATTGACAGCAACTCGTAATTACACAATATGGTGTTCGTTCGGTAACTACTCAATATTGACTGTGTTCATTTGAACTCAAATCCCCAATTTATAATCTCACACATAATAGATACATAAGCACCTTAGGTCATTGCTTCGTTCATATCACACCACCTAACTTTTGCTTATAATACAATTTAATCTACGCCTTAATTGCGACACTTAGGAAGTTCAATTAGAAAATATTATTATTCGGCAATTTATTTAGTTGTAGGTAAATGAACTAATTATTAAATTATCATACGATATGGTTTTGCAATATATATATATATATATATATATATATATATATATATATATATATATATATAATGCAAACTTATACACGGTGAAACTATAAAAGATTAAGAAGTTAAGAATAATGTGAGATTACAAATTAAGGGGTTAATTTGTGATTGAACAATACAAAATGGGAAACAAAGAAATACAACTTCTCCGTTACGCAGACGACGCAATATTGGTAGCCCACGATGAAGATAGTCTGCAACGACAGGTCCACAGATTTAACATAAGAGCAAAATTTAGCAGAGGCATTTAGCAATGTAAACGAACGCTTATAATCCGGCTAGTGGCACTTTCCGATAAAGTTTGAGATAAAATTCGAATTTTTATAACCATGGACGTATAAACACAGATGGACACAGCAATAGGATACCTTTACTTCCAAGCCATGAAGGAAAAAAGGCAACACCGCATTCTATGACGTCGGTAGTCCGATAATCAGCTGTAAGGTCTACCAGAATTAAACTAATTTGAATTTTAGGAAACTGATATTTTGAAAACTTCAATTCATTACAGAAATATTTTTAGGGAAATTAAATTAATAAAACCTTATATATACCTAGTAAATATATATAAAGTTTTATTATTATTTAGGTTATATTATCAATAAAATAATCACTAGAGTACAATTTATTGCACTTAAAATACAGTGTCAAACAGTTAATCTTACAATCAAATGCAGTCAAGAATCTCTAGAAATTTTAAATATTAAGTACTTAAGCATATAAATAACACAATACATTAATACGACATTTAAAAAGATTATTAAAAATACAAAAGATATAAAATTTGTTAAGTAAAAACTTAGTGTAACTATTATGATTAAAAAATTCATCCTAAGAAATCAGACACAATATAAATATGGTTCTAAATTAATTAATTGAAAATTAAATATTTTACTATTTACTTATAACTTTTGTTGAATTTTCATACTTAGGTATACGAAAGTAGCAATTTTAAATATGAATAGGTTTGTTGTCATATAGACCAAGTTAAAAGAGGTATACATGAAAAATGTGTTGAATGTAACATACCATTTATAACTTGTATATCGATTTAAAATAGCCTATATTCTCAAAAGATTTTTGAATGTAATAGTCAAATTTGTTATCACTTATCAAAAAGCAGATCTAAATGAGTAAGTAAGTTCTCTAATTGTGACCATCTTGTTAATTTACTATATTGTAAAATCCATTTCAAATCATTACTACTTAATCTATTCTTACCTACAGTGACGATTACACTAAAATTACTGCTCTTACACTACATATTACACAATATATCACACTTGTGTCCCAACTGATTAATGTTTAATACATAGAAATATACACAGTCACTTGTAATTTTACTTGTCCAGTTTTTCAATGGGATATTATTGTCTAAGTCTAATTGTCATAATTATGTTATCTCTTGTTCCCTCTTCTTATGCAAAAAGTTTCTTCTGTCTTCAGGATTCCTTCTTTCTTTAGTACGATGAACAGTTACATATGATGGTACTTCAGGAAATATATTAGGAACTGCATTGCCTTTTAATTTGGGAAATATTAACTTTTCAATGTGTACCTTTCCATCTTTATCTTCTCATTGTTCAGTCCGCTGAATATCATCTTCATGAAAATGTTTGGCACATACTACGGAAGATTTGGTAATTGTGCAGCCTTCTCTATGAATAGAGCATAACCCAGTATACCTTCTTTGGGGATCTTTGGGAAACAAAAACGTACTTTCTGCCTGTTTCCTTTTTAAAGTACTGGCATAATTGGTTTTGCAAAGGTACACAACAATGCCAGATCATCTGTAACAAAAAACAAAAGTATTATTATTGTTGTTTTTAGTTTACATATTTTGTAACAAGAAGCAAAAGTATTATTATTTTCAGTTTGTTTTGTAGGTTATTTATACTTGCCTTTTAAATTGTCGTTAAGAATCTTCTAAAAGTTCTAAATTTAATGAAATTTCACTTATATTAATATTTTCTAATTGATTTAAACACAATTTACAAATAAAAATATTCGAATAAAGTTAAAAAAACACTAAATTCAACAAACTTTACAAGCCTTCCTATATGAAATGTTAAACAAAACAAACCACAGTCGGACTACCACGCGTTGTTGCCAAATTTCTACTTCATGGCTTGGAAGTAAAGGTGGCTGTGACACAGCAATAGGATACCTTTAACACACAATGTTTTGAAGCTTCGATAGAATGTGATGCTTCCTCAATGAGCATAAGCGTGCCTGAATTTTTAATCGCGGGGATAATTATTCAGACTTTAAAAATTGGAAGTAGTAATAATGTATCAAAACACGTTCAAAGAATTAAAAAAAACGAGATTTTAACTATTAACAAATCACGTCTTTATAGAAAAATTAAAATACAATTTTATTTGCTTTAAAATTAATACAATAAAATATAGTTGAATTCAAGTTAATTTTTTAATAGGTATCAAAATAATGCTACAATAAAAAATCTTTGTGTTTTCTCCTAAATTTGCTACCCAAATAGTTCGATCGTCAATATTATTTGGAAACCTACATAGAAAAACAAATGAGTTTATTCATTTCACTAATTTATTTGTATCTTATTAAATATTAAATTAAAAAGGTACTAAACAAATCTTTTTTAATCATATGATGTCTAATTACAATTTAAAAATGTCTACTAATTTCATGAACTCATATCTTATTTAATACATTAATGAACTTGAATAAACCCAATGGTACGCCTATTAAAATGTAAACAAACACACTTCCTCAGTTCCTCATCTTAAATAATGTAAATAGGCAGTACTTACAAATGAAATGAGAGATCGGGATGTAAATATTTCGTTTATTTTATTTCACTTTTCACAAATATCACTCAAAATACAGCCAAAATATCGAAAACAACTTTTCCTCATCTACTGCAAAAGTAAACAAACATGGAACAGCATTTGAAGTTTGACGTAGACAAAGAGACAAAGACAGAGAAATGTAAACACCGTTGCCATTTATAAATAGTTTTTAGTGCCTCTAAATATAAAATTATTGATTGATATCTATTATACGCTATTATTAAATAATAATGCACACTTGATATTTTGATTACAATTAAATATATTAATATATCCAATAAATTATTATTTTAATTTGATAGCACCTGTAGAGTATAAAATACGGAGTAATATTTTCAGCGACTCGCGAATAAGAAATTTTAATAAAAAAACGTGACAACAGTTGAAGGTGCTGAGAATGTAACCTATTCAAATAATTTTGACTTTACAATTTTATGTAAATAACTGAGTCCATCTGTGTTTATATGTCCATGTTTATAACAAACTCTCGTTGGAATATATCAGTGTAAGACGTTTATGAGCAAAATGCTACAATTGATTATTGATTCTGTTCTGAAAAAAGCACACCGTGTGCGCCTGGCTTTAGTGCTTCGTCTAATTCTTATACTCAGATAAAAGCACGGACTTTTTACACCAAAGGTAAAGTGTTCAAAATCCACCCGTACTGTATTTTAAATCATGACTAAAAGTGTGATTCATGTTCGTCAAAACACATTGTTTTTGTAACCTGTAATCAGACTGAGATATGATTTTGTAAATTTGTAGAATAACAACGTTTTTACGTTTATTTTTTTTTTGCATACAATGTTGAAGTGAATAAAAATATTTACAACGAAATATAAATATGATTACATATAAAAAAAAAACACAAATAATAGTCCGGCAGCTGGGCACCTTTCTGTATGCATGGAAGTGTGAATAGTTGAAAACTATCTTATGTAAATTTTTCGCTGAAATACCAATATGTAGGTCCCCGTCTCAAAAAGTGGTATGAATTTTTATAAACAATTTTTTTATAAATAAATATAAAAAAATTGCATAAAAAAAACATTACTTGCGTTGAAAAAGTAGGGATACGTCCCGTCGCCTTCTTTTTCTTCTTCATGTGCCTTGTCCGTTCCGAACGTTGGCAATCAACATGGCTATTCTGACTTTGTTTACGGCAGATCTGAATAGTTCAGCAGATGACAATCCGAACCATTGCCGCAAGTTTTGGAGCCACGAGTGTCTTCTCCTCCCTGGACCCCTTCTGCTGTCTATTTTCCCTTGAACGATCAGCTGTAGTACTCTATATTTATTATGTCTCATAACGTGACCCAAGTATTCCAACTTTCTTTTCTTCATACTTATTCCTACCTCTCCTCTCTTTACCTATCCGGCGTAGTACCTCTTCGTTGGTCACGTGCTCAGTCCAAGATATACGTAATATACGTCGGTAAGCCCACATTTCGAAGGCCTCTACTTTTTTCATCAATGTTGCGGTCATTGTCCACGCCTCCATTCCATATAACAAAACCGGGAATACATAACATTTCAGAAGTCGAATTTTGAGAGGTAGGGTGAGGCTTTTAGAGGTGAAAATTTGCTTCATGCTAGTGAACGATGCTCTTGCCTTTTCTACTCTTATACGTATTTCCTTCGCTTGATCCCAATTTGAGTTAACTGTTGTTCCCAAGTAGATGTACGAATCCACGTGTTCAATTCTTTCATTGTCTAATATCAGTTGCTGTGGTGGTTGTTGGGTTTTGCTTACTAACATCCATTTGGTTTTTGTGATATTTAGTCTGAGTCCGTATTGTGCACTTGTTTTTTGTATCTTACTCATTAGGCAACTCAGTTCCTCCATGCTACTTGCTAGAATCACAGTGTCATCAGCATACCTTATGTTATTAATTATTTCTCCATTTATCTTTATGCCTTCTGTGCTTTCCTCCAGCGCTGTCTTAAATACTTCTTCTGAGTATATATTAAAGAGAATTGGAGACAAGATACAGCCCTGTCGTACCCCTTTCTTGATCTCAATTTTATTGGTCAATGTAGATCCTACTTTCACTTTAGCTGTTTGACCCCAATAGAGACTCGCTATTGTTCGAATGTCTCTGTAGTCGACTCCGATCTTATGGAGAACTTCAATTATCTTTTCGTGCTTTACGTTATCGAATGCTTTTGCGTAGTCTATAAAGCATATGTACACGTCTTTGTTCATATCTCTGCAGCGCTGGATGAGTACCTGTAGACTAAAAAGTGCTTCTCTTGTCCCAAGAGAATTCCGAAACCCAAACTGCGAATCTCCAATGTTATCCTCGCATTTTTTGCTTATTCTGTTGTAAATAACCTTGGTGTATGCCTTCGAAATGTGGTTAATTAGACTTATCATCCTATGTTGATCATAAGACTTTGCTTTTGGTTTTTTCGGTATGGCAACAAAAGTTGACTCTAGCCAGTCTTCAGGAAACTCCCCGCTGTTATAAATATTGTTAAAGAGTCTGATGAGTGAGTCTAGAAATTGACTGTTTGTTTCCCACAGCATTTTTAATACTTCCCCGTATACGTTATCGTTGCCTGGTCTTTTGTTATTTTTAAGTCCCTTTATAGCATTCTCTACTTCTGATTTTAGAGTAGAAGGTCCAGTATCATCATTGCTCAATGTACACCCACTAGGACGGTCATCATTAAACAGTTGTTCCACATAAGTTTCTCAGATTCTAACTATTTTGTCGGGGTCTAGTTGTAGATTTCCATTATCATCGCACAGCCCTTTCGATAAACTATTGTAGCTTTTCTTTGTTGTGAGTTCCTTTATCTTCTTATGCATATTGTGATAGTCGTATACCTTTTCGCACTGGTCGATTTCTTCGCATCTCTCCGAGAACCATTTCTCTTTAGTTTTTCTTATCTCAGCTCTAGAATTCTGTCGCCTTTTTGAATTACATAAAACCAAGACAAAAACAAAAAAGTTTCCAGAAATTAAAAGAAATAGGCTGCATGATAATTTACTTCGAATATCTGAAACAAATTCATACAAAAGCTTAAAAAAACTGGTTCATATTTTCTATTCATTTTGTGCCTACTTATATTTATTCATATCGTGTCGATAAACAAGAAAGACGGAGAACCTGTTTATTTTTACCAGTATTGTTGTTGAAAGTAAACTAATTATTTATGAACTTCATCTGCAGGTGGATGTTTTCCTATCTGTTTAAAATAGATTAATTCTTCAATGCTCTTCCAGTTTAAATTATAATGTTTTTCTATCAATTTTCTAACAACAAATGCTTTTTTTCTTATTTATCAATATTCCTCAATGTATTGTTTGAAAGGCTTAAAATTTTACAAAGGATATTGTTGGTCAATATTAATTTTGCTCCAATATTGAGCAATCATTTGCAATTCATTATATTGATTTGCAATCAATATTGATTTAATGCTGTAAAGTCAACTACACATTAAATGCAGGCACATGCCTACGTAATGTACCTTACTGTACATTACAAATAGATAAAGTAATTTGATAGTTACTGTATTTTATGCAAATTACTGTATGAATTGTAACCCACTTCTTATTTTTTGTGTATCTTTTTAGATTAGAAACTACTCAGTTACTTTTAAAATACGGAGCAGACTACAATGCAAAATCAAGATATGGAGACGATGCTCTACAAATGGCATGCTTGAAAGGATCGACGAGAATTTTCAAACATCTCATTACAACATTCAACTATCCTATCGAAAAAATAGTTGATGCTCACGAGCTGATGGGAGCAACGTTTTTGGATGAGCATAACGAGTGGGATATAGCTATACATCATTGGAAAACCGCGTTGCGTATCCGACAAGCGTACAGTAAGTATCTACTGTTTTTGTGAATGTCTTTGTTCTATTACCAACCGAATTTGTCTTTATTTTTTACTATAAAATATAATCTTGATTGGTTTATATCCCGAGCCAAAAGCAATGCTGACATTGATCGAGAATCTCGAATCAAATCAATAGTATCATCCTCTTCATTATGCACTTTATTGTTCTCTGTATGTACATTAACAGACTCTAAGTTCATTTCTTCGTATTCGTTACTGCTTATTAGTCTCACTTCGATAGCATTTTAAAGGAATCATGAATGTGTTGCTTGTGTGAGTTCATTTCAAAATAGGTAAAGAAATAATAAATAAGACTTACTCACAATCAATTTAATTTAACTATTCAGACGACCGGTTTCGCTTTCTACAATATGCAAAGCATCTTCAGGTCTCGATACAAAGTTAAATAAATGCTGAAATGATAAAAACCCATATTAGGGTGTTGTCTAATAAAGATAAACAAATTAGATGTTATAAATTACAATAATTATGCCAATATTACATGTCTGTGTTTTTTTTTTTCAAATGAATAAAAATGAATAAAAAGGTTATAAAAAGTTTAAACAGACAAGGTAAGACCCACAAATTGTTATAAAATAGTCTATTAGATTGTAAATAAATTAATAAATGAGCAAATAAATAAACATTACTTATATGCCGGTACTCTATTAATTGATGTATGGTAGAACATGGTTGAAACTATCATGTATTGTTGAATGGAGAACTTAAGTCTGCTATTGTAGTTATTTCACAGTAAACGGGAAGTTCTTGAGGAGATAGATTTGATCCAATGAAGTAGAGATAGGTGTGTGATTGTTTGTTAAATGAAAGTGATGTTATATACCATTGTATTATTTAAAAGTTATTTATACTTATTCGAGAGATATATTTATGAAATGTGTGTTATTTATTGAGTATTTGTTTTATGAAGGTAACAGTTTTATGACAATGAATAAGCTTAGATGTACAAATTGTGTGGGTGTGCAATTCTTTCACAATTCAAGATCAAATCTATCTCCTCAAGAACTTCCCGTTTACTGTCAAACAACTACAATAGCAGACTTAAGTTCTCCATTCAACAATACATGATAGTTTCAACCATGTTCTACCATCCATCAATTAATAGACTACCGGCATGTAAGTAATGTTTATTTATTTGCTCATTTATTAATTTATTACAATCCAATAGACTATTTTATAACAATTTGTGGGTCTTACCTTGTCTGTTTAAACTTTTTATACCTTTTTATTCATTTTTATTGATTTTGAAAAAAAACACAGACATGTAATATTGGCATAATTATTGTAATTTATAACATCTAATATGTTTATCTTTATTAGACAACACCCTAATATGGATTTTTATCATTTCAGCATTTATTTAACTTTGTATCGAGACCTGAAGATGCTTTGCATATTGTAGAAAGTGAAACCGGTCGTCTGAATAGATAAATTAAATTGATTGTGAGTAGGTCTTATTTATCATTTCTTTACCCAGTTTAAAGGAGTTTCGACAACGTCAGATTTGTCTCTTAGTTTGCTGTTTTCGTTGAAAAGCTCGATTAATACGGTCGATGTAGTTTTCCTTTTCTTTTTTTTTTAAGAATTATCAGTGACGTCAATAATTGTTTACAAAATTATAATTTTTTCGATCCGCGAATTAATTATCTCCGTTATTACGTAACTTCTAATCTCAAGTCTAACAGTCTACATAAAAATTCAGGTTGTTGTCCTTCTCAAAAAGTATTTACTGGATTTTCTTATCACTTGAACTCTGCTACAAGATAATTTTAGAGATTTCCTAGCAGATGTGTGAGACGTATTTTTTACATTATTTGTTATTTTAATTATTTTTAATGTAATGAAACAATATGCGGAATGGGAAATATTAACACTGTTACAACAGATATTACTATATTTTTGAATGTATGTACTAAAAAATGCAAAGAGGAAAAAACAAAAGTAACATAATTATATTTCATTAAAAAATAATTAAGGGGTAACTGAATATACACAACCTTAACTAAAAAAAAAAATTAAATGGAAAACACATCACTGCTCAAATAATTGCAATACATTAAACTCATCGTAAATTTATGATCCCATGAAAATCAAATGTGAATTTTGCCTTTTCGTTTGACCAATAATGTTAGGTTGGGGTAAAACGGCCTTAATATTTGCTTTTGGGACCAAGGAAACATCAGGATCTTGTGGGTCCACAAACTTCTCTTGATTAATTAGTTTGCGTAGGAAACTTACTTCATGCAGACCTTCCTTTACAACTTTACCTATGTAGTAAATATCGGATCCTTTTGTTTCACATTGAACTCAGACGAAGTCATTGCTCTCTGGTGGTCTATGTAATGTACGTAACAGCAATTCTACATAGTCATCTTCCTCCAATTCATCTGAGATATCTGCGTAGTCATTATCTGTGGAGAGGTCTAAACAGACTTGCCTCGAATTTCGTTTGATTGTGATTTGCTTGTTTTTCTCTTCACTGCTTACAAGTTTTTCTAATGGTCTTGCTTCTGTTTTCCAATTCTCTTGCTTTTTAAAATTGTTCTTCAATCTCCTTTTTTTCGTCGTCTTTTTGTTCTGGTCACTTACTTTCTTGGAATATCCTGGAAATATTTCTGGAGAAACAAAATTCGCTGATTTGTGTTCGCTAACACCGCTTGTTGATGGGATCTCTGATACATCTGCCTTAGGCTTAGTTTCTTTTATTTGTAATGGGACTTCTGGAATTTCAACCGTCGCAATAGTTTCAATCAGATGTGTATTCTCGGGATTAGGGGTATACCCATATTCACCTGAATATTTTCGTCATTGGTAACGTTAAGATGAACAGGGTTATCAGTCACTATGCTGCTTAAATAATCATCTTCACTAACAACATTCCAGTCAAATGGCATAATACCAGTCTTTAAATGCATTGGTATTTGTGGCTGAAGCATCGAGCAAAAAGACAAAAGAGGGAATCTAACCCTTATGAAAGGAGACCAAAAAAGTGGCCTCTGATGGCGGACATATCAGGAAATGCGAATGCGCCAAATTTAAATTTTCCGACACTTATTAACAGTAGCTATATAATATTTTTCAAAATGTGTCTTAGACGAGAAAGTTTTAATTAATTATTAACGATAATAGTCTAAAATGCGACACAATTTTTAGGAAACTTCAATATAAATAAGATTTCATGTGACATTTGGGACAAACAATAACACAACCCAACTAAATTTGATGTCAAACAAGGAGAGAGACTCTCTTTCCTTGTTTAATGTAGCCTCTAAAGATCGCACTTCCTATCTAACAATATTTTTGTCCTCACTACCTTTACATTCCCTCTTTTATCTTTTTGCTCGATGGTCTGAAGTCATTGCTTTTTCATGGGCTTGCCCAACACATACAGCAACTTCATAAATGGTAAAGGAGTTGCCAGGATTATAAAGCATCCAACTATCTACAGCCCCATTGTAAAATTTTTGAAATCGTCCAAAAATACCCACATCTAACGGTTGTAATTTGTGGGTAGAGTGTGGCGGAAAGGTCAAAATAGTCACCCCATTCTTCTTGGCCAGATTCAAGCACTGAATAGATATATGGATTTCATGGTTATCATATAATAAAATGGAGGGGTTTGTTTTTGAAGATCCACTGAACTTAATGAAATGCTTCATTACATCCACAAATACGTCCGAGATTCATCCAGAATATTTTCCAAGCTAAACCTAATGTCCCGCTTGGTGCACCATTAACCATCCTAGTGTGAAAATGAACCCGAGTTAAAACCATTGCTCGAGGAAACCAATTTCCCGCTGCACTGACAATCATACAGGTAGTGACCAGTACGTCCTTCTCTCCAGAAGTATTTTGCTTACTTGCTTTGAACCTCTTTCTGCTAAAATTTTAATTTGATGTTTTTGTTGTGTTATGGTCGCCGTTTCATCGAGATTAAAAACTCTTGTCCCATCTGCGAATCGTTCATCCCTTTAGTAACAAGCATGTAGCTTATTAAAAAATATTCGTACATTTATCTCATTAAACCCAATAGGCGAGAATTTCGCCTTCTAAAACCTCTCATTCATTTTTTTCCAGCAAGTTTCCTAATTTTCCAACTTTCGGTCATCTCAACGTTATTGACTTCAGCCATTTCGTAAGCTAGTTGCCTGCATTCTAAAAAAGGAAGTCCGTAAAACATTTTAGCACAAAAATTATATAATTTCGCTAACATATCTTTCTGCTCTTTGTCGAAAATTCATCGTATATCATATCTTGGCTGCATACAGATTGGTTCTTGAGTATTTTTTTTTTGTTTTTGTACGTATCGGTGTAATGTTTGATGTGGAATACCTTTTATATTGCCTACTTCTCTCAGTGGTTGTCCAGCAATTAACATAGCAACCGCCTCTCGCATAACCGATGGTTCATGCTTTTTCAGCTTTCGCTTTTCGACGACTTTACTCATTTTCTTTATCTGAAATTAAAGAATTTACTCTATTGGTTTTCTATGCCAAGGGAAAAATGTATATATTTACAATACGCCTACAGTAAGACATGTTCCACTTTAGGACGTGGCACTTTGTCCCAGTGTATAGAAACTATACAATATCAGTTAAAAAAGTTGTACGTTCTTATTTTTAACATTATATAAAGAATTTTTCCAAAAGTCTACGCTTTAATAACCAGTTTTACTCACATAGCTGCGATACTGCTAACCTAACTATTTATATATACAATGCACAGCAACCAAAAATTGGAAAAAAATACTCACGTTTTCAACTTTATCTCACTTGAAGCACCTTACATGCGGCATTCTCTTTAAACGTTAGAACATAACTAGGAGTATGGTTACAGTCATTAGCAAATGTTCCCTTTTATGCACAACGTTGCCACCTCATACCTATTTCACGGGAAATACATAACTTGTCTCACTGTGGGACCTGTCCCACCGATGGACACTTTCCCCTATATTATATTATTAAAAAATAATTAAAATTTATCTAAAAGCATTACAATGATTCCAAAACCTTTTCCAAATCAGTGAAATCTGAAAGTATAGTTCATTTTAAAATGACACAAAAATAAACTCCACTACTTTTACAGATTGTCTTGCTCTGATTGTGATGCTTCCTATATTGACAGAACATATAGATTATTATCGACTAGATCTGCAGAACACTTCAAACGGGTAAAATACTTCAGTATTATCTCGCCACTTACTAGCCTCCATTGCGTCAATCGTCTCTTCTCCTTTATTCGTGACTTCACTCCTATCCAACTGTCAACTTTTCTCCTAATTTTCAGTCATCCCAGGTCATTTTCTGTTTAGTCATTTTAGTTACAATTCCCACTACTTTATTACTGTGGCCATTTCTCCTCCTCTTTCTAACTAACATTTAACTTTCGACTTTCTAAACATACCACCTAGAAACGTGTTTCATTGCATCATCCTCTTCCATTACACATTTCAACCTTATTCTGCTTCTGTCGCTGTAGCGATATCTTAGTCAACTGTATCACTTAGTCATCTTCTTTAGTCACCAAAATTAGATTTAAAGAAGGCTACTGAGGCCATTATTCTTATGGTACCTATCCGTTACGGACGTTGGACGATATATTCTGTCGACCAACAAACCCTTATTTTTTGTGTGGGTTTAACAACATTCTAATTTGCTCCGGCATAAACACTGTCGCTAAAAGAGTATTATAATTTCGAGCAAAGATGACTCAGTTCCTTCGATTTCCTTCAAAAGATGTTTGTTGTGTGATTCTAAGGACTCTACTTTTTGTGTCAATTTAATTACTTCAGCCTGCTCTCTTCTATAAATAAAATAATTCTCTTTCTTCAAATTCATTAATAAAATCATTAAGAGATACTAATAATATTAACGTTCTATAATATTTCGACACTTCTCAATATTTGGTAATGTTAAAATTGATTGTTCATCACATGTTGAAAGCTGTGACTCCCCAGTAATCGTTTCATGGTTATTGTGCTAATGTACAACTTGAAATACTGGCTGATGATTTTAATATACCTTCCACCCCTTCTCTACGTCTGTTTTTTGTAATCATCACGGTTCTTACCTCAGATTTTCACTTTTGGTCAGTATTTGATGAGCCTCCAGGTAAGCTTAACGTAGGAACTGCATCATCCTTTAAATGGCGAGCATTTTTTTTGAGAAGTAATTCAATAACCTTTGTTTCAGAGCAATTTCAAAATACTTCTCTGCAAAATGTATTGAGCAAATCTTGCTGAAAAAAGTTAAAGATACTTATACATAGATTACCTATTTAATACAATTCTTTAGCGTATTTCTTATAAATATGCATTTTATAATTAATTCCAAACTTACCATTTTTTAAATTATCTTCTCTTCGACAAGCGATTATCCATTTTTTTTGCTAAATTTTCTTACTTTTTAAATCTGAAGTATCTTATTTTCGTACCTCTTATACTTTCATTACAGTTTTTGCCCATACATACCGCACAATTCGGCATTGTAAATTTACTTTCACACATTTACTCTCAGACCCATACAATACCAAAAACAATACAAATAACAAATTGGAGGTTAACTTTAATGAAAGTTCAAGCTGAATATATAGCCGAAAATGTCAACCATGGAACAAAATATTTTTATTTGGCAGTGTTAGGATGTTCTTATAATGCATATATGTTGCATGCTTCAAATATAGAGGAATCTTTTAAAAAGTACATTTTGATTATAATATTTGTTAAGAATTCTGCAAGTTTTAATTTATATAAAACAATAACGAGTAAATATTTGTCTCTTTCGCGATTAATTGCAAGCATCTGTTGCAATCTGGTAACTGGTGGTTTGACGATTGCCAAATCTATCCGCTACTCTACGAAATGGCAATTGCCAAAAAAATTCTAATAATGAACTGCAACTATTCTCAAAAGAAACAAATATTTACTCGTTCTTGTTTTATATAAATTAAAAATTGCAGTATTCGTAAGATAATATAGTCAAAATGTACTTTTCTAAAGCTTTCCCTCTTTATATTTGAAGCATACAACATATACATTACAAACACATGCCAACACTGTTAAACCGATTTTTTTTCCATATTTGACAGTTGCAACTATATTCAGCTTGAACTTTCGTTAAGTTAACCCAAATTGGGTATTCTAACACATTAAATAATAATGATTAACAACATCTGCAAGTCAAATGGCAAGTGTTGGTCGTCGAATTTGATGTCATGCGCGAAACGGACCGAATTAAGGTCGATTCAGACACATCAGTCCCGTCACAGTCTCGGTGCCGAACCGGTCCTGTTTGGTCACAGAACTATCAACTATTTGACAGCTGGGAAACTGTTCGTCGCCTGATGAATGTGAATTCCGGCGCCATATTTCTATTAAAGAATATTTTGTATGACGGATTGTTCGGTTCGGCGCCAGGACTATGACGAGACGTGACTGATGCGTCTGAATCGACCTTTAGGCGCCAATAGCGGCATACCGATTCTTTATAAAGCAATATACTGTTGTGCCTGTGTGTATCGTGGTAGCTAGTATTGCAATAACGCATAGTCGGGTCAAATAATACAAGTTGGTACATAAGAGATTACATAAAAAGAAATTCAGATTTGTTAATACAGGATATCGCAGCATTGTGTTCTTTTATTTTATTCAACTGTTTTAAAACAACAGTTGAACAATAGTTTCATCTGGAACCGATTTACAACTTAAATAAAACCTAAAAAAAAATTAAGACAAATATTAATTTTATTTATGAATTTTGCAGATTTGTTCCCAAAACAACCAGTAATGGAATCTCAAGAAGGATATAGATACCAAAAAGAGTTCGAAACGTTCGAAGAATTAGAAAATATTACGTCAGATGAGGATTCCATGCGAATACAGAGTTTAATTATTGCCGAACGAATCCTAGGAACATATCACAAAGATACCATATTCAGGTAAGTGTACAATACAAATTTTATATTTTCAGTCAACATGCCGGATGTGTCGAGCGTTATTCCCTTGTTAGAAATAAATAGGAATTTATATTCAGCCTCGTGTATTTGTGGTTTCAAGATATCGATTATATCTTCACTATCATTTTTTTATGGTCCATGGCTATTGTTTATTTACGTTACTTCGATTATTTTCAGGTTAATGTATCGAGGTGCTTCGTACGCGGACGTATTGCGCTATCAGCGATGCATAGATATTTGGCGAAGGGCGTTACAAATTCGGATAGAAAAGGATACTGTCCTGTACACGGATACGTGTTTTGCCGCGCAAGCTTTAGTCAGACTAATGATGGACTATCACACTAAATCTGTCAAACATGGAGACGATAAAGGCAGACATCACAGATTTTATGATATTATGTCAGTGTTCCATCTTCTGACGCACAACATCATCGGTAAGTCTATTATTTTGTTATTATAGTGTATTTTTATGTATGAGAGAGTAATAAAACAATAAATTATGTATGCAAATCCCTAAACTGTTGATACGGGTGACTCAATGAAAAACAGATATTTGTCAACAAGTTTACAGAAGTATATAGGAAAACAATTTTAAATTGAGTATGACCACCAGGTATAAAGGTTGGAGCAGAATAGAATACAATAGTTGTGAGGGTTACTAATCCCTAAATAAGGTTGCCAGTGTCGGAGTGATGGAGGTTAACAGGTACTAATGAATTTGCAAGAAATGTAAGATGTTTATTTTATTGGTTATATATAACCAATAAAAGTTTAATAAGTACCTACCTATTTGCAAAATAAAGTTTAATTCTTTAGATAAAATAAAACGTTTTATTTTATCTGAAATGAGTGCATTCCACGAAGTAAGGGTTTCAACAATCAAACATTTAATTCTTTAATTCCAGGAATCTACGACAGTAATTGACTAGATAATTACCTTCTAAACTTATTCCACAGAAAATGTGATAGTGGGTTTTTCCATTTTGTAGGAAGGTCCAAGTGGCGTATTCAAAATTCTTAACAGTTCACTAAAAGTAGGTACTTCAGTTGCAAGGTGCAGTTTATTGTGTATACTAGTGTTATGGAAAATTTGGAAGTGCCGTGTAAACGCCGAAAAACTGGTCCTTTAACAGTTAATGAAAAAACATTAATATTTAATTGTTTTAAATCATTTACAGACAAACGTTTATGTGAAAGTGTTGATGAGACCGTTGAGTTAATTAGCAGTACACTTGGTGTTGAGAAATCTACGATTTACAGAGTTATTAAAGAAGAGAAATGTGGTAGTTTTCAAATGCCACGTAATGCTCCAGGGAAACCAAAATTTCAAATAGAATATCATTTTAAAGAAGGACTTCGACGGAAAGTGCATGAATTCTTCTTTAGACAAGAATTTCCAACATTGGATAAAGTTCTTGTCTCAGTTCGAGATGATAAGGATTACCCAGAAATGAGTCGAAGTAAGTTATGAAAACTTTTAAAAGAAATAGGCTTCCGCTGGAAAAAGAATCCCAGAAAGTCTATTTTATTAGAAAGAAGCGATATTGTCATATGGAGAAGACATTTTCTAAGAACCATAAAGGAAATGAGAAACCATAAAAGAAAAATATTTTATCTTGATGAAACATGGATCAACGAGGGTCATACACCAAATAAATTTTGGCAGGATGAAACTGTTACAAGTCAAAGGCACGCTTTTGTAAATAACTTATCTACTGGTTTAAACCCACCATCAGGAAAGGGACGCAGGTTGATAATAGTACACATTGACAGTTCAGACGGTTTTGTTGAAGGTGGTTTATTAACTTTTGAATCAACTCGTACCGGTGACTACCATGAAGACATGAACGCTGATGTCTTTCAAGAATGGTTCGAACAAATGATAGATCTTCTTCCTAAGAACTGTGTAATAGTAATGGATAATGCAAGTTATCACTCCAGACTTATAGAAGGACTGCCCACAACCAAGTGGTTAAAAAAAGACTTGCAGAATTGGCTGAATTCAGAAAATATTACGTACCATCCCGGATCTATAAGAAAGGAACTTTATTCGTTGTGTGCCCTTCATAAAGAAAAATTTAAAAAATACGAAATTGATGAAATTGCCAAAAATCGTGGAATGACAGTACTTAGATCCCCACCATATCATTGTGAATTAAACCCGATTGAACTGGTATGGGCACAGATAAAGAGTGAAGTTTCAAGAAAAAATACCACTTTTAAAAGTCATGATGTTGAAACAGTTGTTTTTGGAGGCAGTAAATAATGTAAAACCTGAAAACTGGGAAAAGGCAGTAAATCACACTATTAAAGAAGAGGAAAAAATGTGGAAGCTGGAAAATATTACTGATAAAATGATCGAGCCAGTTATTATAAATCTTGGTTCTGAAAGTTCATCTTCTGAATCTGATTTGGATTTGTAACAAGTAGCTGTAAGTTTTATATTAATATTTTTATTCATCTATTTAACATACCTTAGACGGTTTTAAAAATTCTTTTTCTCTTTTGTAATTTTTAAAAATTAAAAAAAATGTGAATTTTTTAAAACCCTTTTTAATGTAGGCCAGTTAGTTCTAATATAGTGTGTGATAAAAGAGGTCACTTTTGTTTACATACACACAACACTTTATAACACTGAAATAATTCATTTATTTTTTTACAATTATTCAAAGTAATTTTTCAATTAATCTTGAGCACGCCCATGGAGTGGTCGAAGGTACCAGTTAAAATTATGCTAATTACTCTCTCGTTCATAAAAATAAACTATAGTCTTAGACACAAAAGTCTCTTATTTTGTTATTAGACACAATAATATAAACAAAATGGATCGTGCCACTTAAAGGGTGCCGACGGAAGTGAATACTTCTTATAGCGCGTTAGTACTATATGTGAGTTAAAGAAATTTTATGTCTGCTTGTTATGAATTGTTAATTTGTTTTATAATATCACCACCACACATTCAAGTTCTTTAAAATTTAAAAAATCTTAATTATTTTTTATCTTAAAATTTGTATAATAAATTTTATTCAATTTTATGGAAGTTTTACTAGTGTCCATTCCTCATATTGTGTTTCATTTTCAGAAATTAGACAACTGTTAAACATACGACCCGTTTACAAGCGACAAGTGGATTTCTTTGACAAAATGTTGAAATGTATCGCCCATCTAATCTATCTGATGGTAGAAACCATGTCCACCGACGATGAAGTTGCGATTGTGAAGAAAGCTATATCGGATTTTTTGAGGAAAAACATCAGATGCGTACAGTTAGGAGATACGATATTGCATATGTGCGTTTCAAAATTGAATACGATCAGATCTAACTATTTTATGAACGAAGAACCTATTGTAAGTAATATTTTTTAAACTATATACTATTTTATTTATTTCGCTATAGTTGTCTGTACTATCGCTTCGTTACCTATTGGTCGACTTTTTAAGTCCAGTTTTTTTGGAAATATTTCTTATAGTGGCAACACTGTAATATTTGCTGACGCCTATTTGACCTTCGCGGCTAAACTCAGATTTATTGTATAGTATTTATTATTACATTTCAAATTACTTAATGTGCTTCTTCCTAACTGTAGAGCTTTAAACACTACTTTTAGGTTGTCACCACCATTACACCTACACTGTGTTCGATTAATTCCGCACCACATGGGAAACTTTTTTATTTTTATGACAAAAAGTACATTATACTAAATTGTTAAATGAAAAAATTTAATATCTGATGATTGTCTTCTGGGTTTTAGATCATTTAGAACTTAATACTGTTCTGAAGCTATTTTCTTGTGGCATTTTAAATTAATTACTATTTAACTGGGAATAAGCCACAATTAAAGGTAAAAATACGTTTATTGACGTTTCAATTTCCACTTCGGAAATCGTTCTCAAAATACAAACAGTAAATTAAACAAATTTTGTTTTTTGTTATTTATATTTACAATTCAGACATACATTATGCATTTTAAAGTAGACGACTTTAAAATGATATTGCCAATATTGTTAAGTTGCGCTCCTGGTACGACTTTACTTATAAGATAGTTCATTCGATTACATGAAATCAACTTTAACTTGAGAATATCCTTAAAAAAAATCATAGTATATAATTCGTCTTTAAAAAGACAAACACATAACATGATGACAGTAAAATTCTCCTGTTAGTGATTCCATAGTAAATTACGAGGGAAAACCCAGGAAAAAAACCTCATAATACTATCCCGACATAGTATTTGTTCGTGCATTTAGTTTACCTTCAATAAACACCAAAATTCTGATTTTATATGTTTCGTTATTTAAAAAACGTAAATGATGTATCCTCTATATGTTACTGACTTACTAATACTGGTATTTTCTTATTAATAACTTCCTCTTTCAATATTGGTAACCAGATCCTACTACATTCTGCCGAGGAATTTGCGACACAATTGGCCTCCTTTAGCATAATTAGAGCCGCTTCTTTGATTTTTCTTTTTTTACCATCCGTTTCTTTTAGGACTACATTTGAATTATTCCATTGAACCCTATGTTCATTATTCCATGCGTGTTTACATATTTGAGATCTATCAAATTCTCTATTTTTAATATAAGATTGATGTTCACTTATTCTAACATTTAATGGCCTTGATGTTTCACCTAAATAAAACTGATCGCATTCACAAGGTATTTTATAAATGCAATTCTTTGTCTTTTCTTGTTCATTGTTAGGTTTGGTTTTGGACAAAATAGATCTCAACGTGTTTGTTGTTTTGAATGTTGTTGAAATGTTGAATTTATTTCCTATCCTTTTAAGTTTTTCTGATAATCCTTTTATGTACGGTATTGTTATTTTCCTCGTATTATTCCTTGTGTATGTATTTTTATGTATTTTTATCTTTAATTGTGGCTTATTCCCAGTTAAATAGTAATTCATTTAGAACTTTTTATAAAGAATAACTTTTTTTATGAAAATAAAGTTTCGCATATGGTGCCGACTTAATTGGACACCCTGTATATATATTTGAATTGTTTTATATTTTTGTTAACCATTCATTAAATTACCCTTACAAATGGAAAATTACTGATTGGGCACACAAATTAACTTACTGTCACTGTCTTCGAAGAGTTTTTTAAGTAATTCTATTTGATTTACAAATTTCCTTTTTATTAGAGATTATTCTGGACCATTCTATTAGACTAGACTTTTCTACCAGCATCAGTAGACAAGAGTATTTATTGCAAGTACATATTTGTTGTATTTTCAGATGATATTTCCTAAAGCCAGTGTAGTTCAATTTTTGTTGCAATGTGGAGCACCTGTCAACGAAAGAAATGAACAAGGACAAACGCCTTTGCACATCAGCACGCTCACTTATAACTACTCAGAGCAGGTAAGTTTAACAGTTAACCTAACCTATTTATTTGTATAGATCTCATTGATTTTTTATAGGGTGTGAATATAAAGGAACATATTTTTTTAAGGAGAATTGCGTCTTATTGTGTTCCAGCATCTGACCATGCCATTCCACCTCAAGTGTCCTTTGGGCATACTTGTTTCTTAGGTGGAAAGCACACACCTGGGTTGTTGTAGGGTTGTGTTTCAGATGGTTTTCGTCATAGTATAGTGCTAAGTCTTTTAGGGCATCTGTCAGTTTTACTTCGACTTCATTGAAGGTACTTCCCTGAGCTGCCACAGCTGTATCATCCGCGTAAATAAACTGTATTGTTTGTTGGTTTTTGGGTTGGTCGTTGGTGTAAATGTTGTAAATAGTGTTACATAGAAGCGTATATTGTGGAGAAGACATTTCATTAACCTTTTTGTCGGAAATCCTTTGTAATTTCGTAGAGTTTTACCAGCAGCCGTTGATGGTTAACTGCGTCATAGGCGGCAGTCAGGTCTATGAACACTACTCCTGTTATTTATTTCCGTTCAAACTCATCTTCAATATGTTGAGTGAGATTAAGAGTTTAACTGCAGCAGCATTTTCCGGGTCGAAACCATGCTTGTTCAGGAATAATTTTAGTATACACAGATTCGACGATCCGGTTCAGTATCATTCTTTCGAACGCCTTGAAAAGGTGACACAAAAGAGAGACAGGTCTAAAACTCTTTGTATCCGCCGGATCCTTTCCTAGTTTTAAGAGGGCCACCACTCTAGCTTTCCTCCAAATTTTGGGGACTTGGAGTGTACTAACGCAGCAGTTCATCATATTTACGAGACACTCTAGGGATTTTGATCCAAAGTGCTTTATTTGTTCTTTTCGTATATCATCTAGACCAGCCGCTTTATTATCTTTCACTTGGTGAATCGCATCTCTCATCCCCTCCAGACAAAAGGAGGTACCTAGAACAACCTCTTCTTCGTCGATATTTAGTTGTACTCTCTCTTTCTTCTTTATTGATGTCGTCTTACCATTTGTCAGAAGACAGTGGTCTATCTGATGTCCGAATTAATTTCCAAGCGCGTTTTGTTTCATGTCTAGACTCGTAACCAGCTTGCACGACCTGTCCGTTCTGTTGGCGGATATCGCATGTAACACTTTTTCCCCGGCCTGTATTGTTGCTTCCGAAAAGGAATCGTCTTCATATAGCTGCTCAAGTAGGGGTTTCGATTCTTCATTTAGCCCCGCTATGTATTCGGTTCGGCTACCTCTAGGAATATATTTTCGTGATATTTGTTTTACGATTTGTACAAATTTATCGTATGAATCAGAGCACGGTTATAGCTGGGATACTTTTTGATCTGGTGCTTTAGCGAATGTTTCCCATCTTGCTTTAGTGAAATTGAACTTTCTCTTGAAAGGAACAGAAACGCGTTCAAAAAGCAAGTTATTGCTCTGTGCTGTGTTTTTGGGAGTGCGCTTCCAACAATTTTTGTCACCTGGTCTCCAATCCTATCGCTGACAAATATATTGTCTGGCTTGTAACCTCTTCCCCATCTTACGCTGTTGAAAGACGTAATCATGATCGGATCATGACGGATCATGAATAAGTTTGAGGTTCATGTTTTCAGCCCAATTTTCTAGTTTTGTAGATGGTTTGTAGATGGACATTACCGTACAAGACTTTCATTCCACTGTGAAGATCTCGATGTCATCTGGATAATGTTAAAGATTTGGAAACTATGTCGGTATCTGGTCTGACGAAGACTGCGCTACCATACTGGTCGTGTGGTCTCTCCAGTACAAGTCTCATATCTCGAATCCTTGGTCTGCGGTTTGCAGTACCTCGATGGGTTTCTTGAACCAGTAGGATATCGACACCGTGTTCTCTGCACATATTAGACAGTAGATCTTATTTACTTGCTGATAGTCCTTCAATATTAATTAAAGTAGTCATCAAAAATGGCCTTGACAAAGACAGTTTTATTTGCGTTTGCATTTACATTACTTATTTCCAGGGGACGCCCGATTGCTTTCACATGTGATGGCAATCTACGTGGAGGCTCTTTTCATGTCTCTCATCATCAAAAGTGAAACAAAGGAAGAGGATACAGAATGGGAAACAAAGAAATAAAGATACTCTGTTAGGCAGACAGCGCCATATTGATAGCCCAAGATGAAGATAGTCTACAAAGACTGGACCATAGATTTAACATAATAGCAAAAGAATTTAATATGACAATCTCATTTCAGAAAACTAAAATAATAGTAGTCAGCAAAGAACCAATCAGATGTAAAATAGAAATTGATAGAATCAGTATTGAACAAGTAATGGAAATAAAATACCTGGGAATTACACTGTCTAGCTATGGAGACCTGGACAATGAAGTGAGTAATTAAGTACAAAAAGCAAATAGACTGGCAGGATGCCTTAATAATACTATATGGCGAAACAGACACATTAACACTGAGATGAAGTTAAAAATTTATAAATTCAGTATAAGACCAATAATGACATATGCCTCAGAAACAAGACCCGACACAGCCAGAGAGCAAAGGCTTTTTTTACATCTTTTGAAGAGAAGAAGAGAAGAAGGAAAATCTGCATACAGACACCTGTGACTCACACAGGTAGTGTTGGGTTCCTAATACCCTAGCGAAACTGTGCAGGGGCGAGATGCCCAAGGAATTTAGACCCTTGACACCTCGCCTCTTCACCACTCCGAAACAGTCGGCGTCCAACTAAAAACCTCTCGTCTGTCACACCAGACATCAGGATGGAAGGGTCAGTTAAGGCAAACATCTCTCCCGGTGCCCTGCTATCACCTGATTCCCATTATTTCTCCGACACATTAATTGAGGAAACCACACCCACACGAACCACCAAGGACTTTCAACCCCTGCCTTTGCGAGGCTGCCATCTCTCTCGCGTCGTCTATCTCTTATTTACTCTTATTTCGGCCTGCGACAGTCCGAACCCTACCAAGGTGCTACTCGCTTGTCTTAGAATTCTGTTGCGAGTTCCCTCTCCTCTTGTTCTTTTGAAGAGAGCAGCTCCCTGACAAATTTGTGGATCCGTGTCCACCACCACTCATCCCTCATCATTTTCTCCATCATTTCTCTCACGGAATCAAACATTCTGCAGTTACACTCTCTTACAAACTTCTCTCTTTCATCCGCCCAACGCTCACACTCCAACATCGTGTGTGTCACAGTATCGGAGAAACCACAGTAAAGGCACTGATCGGACTGAGCCTCCTAAACCTGAAAGGTAGCTGCGGAAGCAGCCATGGCCTGTGAGCATTTGCGTTAGATAGTAATCCAGCTGCCTATGCCCACAGTCCACCCAGCTTCGAAGGTTCGGGATTAGTGACTTCGTTCACTCCGCCACATCACGTGTTGCCTCCCACTCTTGTTGCCACTGCCCGATTGAAACTAATCTCTCGGCCACTCTTATCTCATTCTTTTCTCGCTCTCCAATGTTCCGCCCCTTACGACTGTGAATCCTTGACCTTTCACCTGCCAGCACATGTAAAGGAACACAGCCGGTGATAAGCCACAGAGCGGCAGCTGACACAGTCCTGTAGGCACATGCTACCCGCAGCAGACTAGTTCTGTCCACGCGTACCATAAGCCTCTTGTAAGTTAGTATTTCTACTGCGTCACTCCAGACTGGGGCCGCGTAGAGGACGACAGACTGCACAACACCGTGGAGCGCCCGTCTCCTTTCGGATTTGGAACCACCGATATTAGGCATTATCCTCCCCAGCGCAGCCATTCTCTGAACAGCTCTGCGGGTTACCCCCCTCAAATGTTCTCCCCAACTCCCACCCTGGTGGAGAGTAACTCCCAGATACTTAATGTACTTTTTGGGCGTCACTTTCGCTACCGCGAACTCAAATTCAACCCTATCTCTCTTTCTATAGCCTCTGAGTACTACAGCCTCCGTCTTATCCTCCAACGCAAAGGCTACTGAAAACTACAGAGATGAGAGTATTGAGAACAATTACAGGAAATACGCTGAGAGATCAAAAGAGAAGTGAAGACATTAGAAGAAAATATAATGTACAGTGTATAAACGAATGGAGACTAAATAGAAAAAATAATGGAATGACCACATAAGCACAATGGAGGAGACCCATGTCATTAAAATAGTGAGAGATAGGTCACCAATCGGCAGAGGAAGTATCGGACGACCAAGCAAAAGATGGAGTGACAACCTGCCACAGTGGTATTAATCCGCCAATGAACAAGCAGAATAACTTATAAAGAGGAAGAAGAATAGGAGAAGAAAAATTTTCAGAACAATTCTGAATATTTTATTTTAATCTAAGTCACTGTTTTATGATGTTATATTGTACTATCAATCATTTTCAAATGTACTATAATGATGTGCTATACATAACTTATTAATTATGTAAAGGAAGTTCAACTCGTTTAAAGTCTTGCAAAATATCACGGTGAACTATCATCGTTTTCATCTCTGTATACTGTCTATAGTAGAATATATGATTTTATTTAATCTTTTAATTTCAGATAGTCAAACTGCTGCTCCAGTACGGCGCTCACATAGACATACCAAATCTCGAAGGCAAAGCCCCCATAGAAGCCATCGAATGTCTCAAACCCGACCAAAAGAGCAACCTCAATTTGTTACAGTATTTATCTCTAAAATGTGTTTGCGCGACGGTCATTTGCAAGAACAAAATCCCCTATACAGATCAAATACCAAAAACGCTGGAACATTTCGTAAAGTTGCACGAACCGTAGATTGTTGTGTTGATAACTTATATTTGCTTTTTGCTACTAAATACCGGTGAATATTTTTTGTGATATTTAGATTGTATTAACCGGTGAGTATTCGGAATCTAGCCACAGATCATCTGGTGAATTGCGAGGGGGAAAATACATTAAAATATCTGATGCACATCTTATTTAACTATTTTACTACAGTATTGTTTGAATTAATATCAACTAAACAGATAATTTCAACTAGACAACATTTATTAGTTGTTATAGATGATAAAAAAGAGTAAAAATACAATTTTAGTTGTTTATATTAGGAACTAATATATTCCTTGTTGGCTTTTTAATTTTTTGGGAACATTTTGGCTTTTATAATTTTTTGGGAACATTTTGGCTTTCGAACTCGAAAATTTTTACAAGTTTTATCACTTGTTGCTTTCCAAACTATTAGGATGACCGCATCAATCAGGTTTGTTTTTATTGTCTATTTTATGAAATCTATCGTTTATAACAATTCACGTATTTTGAATGGGTTCAAATCCGGTGACTTTCATGGCCATTAAAGACATCGAATATGTTTGATCTTGAAAGACTGCTTGACCGTTTACATTAACTTTTCCTAATTCGATTTCCAATCAATGTTCCAGCGATTCTGACAGTTGATCGTGCATAATGTGTCTGGTACGTTTCTAAGAAGAGCAACTACACAACATATTTTAGATGAAGGTTCAACTGTTTACAAAAAAATAGCTCTCATGTGAGAAAGCACACATTTTGAACACTCCAGGTGAGATATTTTTGCCTAATCTGTCCAAAAGGCTGTCCATAACTGTTTTTTTCCTATGTATGGTCTCTTTTATCAACAGTCAATAACGATAACTAGCTATCTTATGATAAGTCTTGATGAAGTTCTTTGGTTGTTTTTCTTTATTAAAAAAACTTCATCCATTGCTACTGTCTTTCTCTTCCTTCTGCATTTGCCTTTTCTATTCATCTCAATCATTCTAGTGTCTTTAGACTAGGAAATAGCTCAACCACATCTACCTCATTTATACCTCTGGGTATTCCAAATCTAATCCATCAGAGATAAGTAAAATTTTTATGTGTCTCTCGGAACCTTTTGTGTGAAAATTTATTTTTTCTATTTTTATTATGAATTTATTTTTTTTATGAATTTTTATTTTACAAAAAAAAAGCTTTTATAATTTCTTTGGAACGTTTTGGCTTTAACTCGAGAATTTTTACAGTTTTTTACCACTTATTGCTTTCCAAAACATTCTGGATTCAAATTCAAATTCTTTATTTTCTTTCTAACAAACATAGTTTGTGTATCGATTATCCATCATTATCCATTTTATGAAGTAAATTGTTTAAAACAATTCACGTATTTTGAATTGGGTTAAAATCCGGTGAGTTTCATGGCCATTCAAGGCATCTAATATGTTTGATCTTGAAATATTTTATCAAAGTTGATATTGGAGCCAAAGCTTGTTGAAAAACTGCTTGACCGTTGGCATTAACTTTTCTTAGTTCAATTTCCAATAAATGTTCCAGCGATTCTGAGAGTTCATCGTGCATAATGGGTCTGGTACGTTTCTAAGAACAGCAACTACACAACATATTTTCGATGAAGGTTTAACTGTTTACAAAAAAAATAGCTCTCATGTGAGAACAGCAGTTTTATCCAATTTTGAACAGTCCAGGTGAGATATTTTTGCCTAATCTGTCCCTAAGCTGTTCATAACTGTTTTTTTTGCCTCTGTAGGGTCTCTTTCATGGAACGATTACTAGCTACCATATGATAAGACTTAAGCAGTTCTTTGTGGTTGTTTTTCTTTATTAAAAAAGCTTCATCCATTGCTGCTGTCTCTCTCTTCCTTCTGCATTTTACCTTTTCTATTCATCTCAATCGTTGTGGTGACTTTGTACTTTAAATTCTATTAAACAGCTCTTAAATTTACACCATAAACCTTTAGACTAGGAAATAGCTCAACCACATCTTCCTCATTTATACTTTTGGGAATACCAAATGATACATCAGAGATAAGTAAAATTTTTATGTGTCTCTTGGAACTTTTTGTGTGAAAATTTATTTTCATTTTTATTATGAATTTATTTTTTTATGAATTTATATTTTACAAAAAAAAAACTTTTATAATTTCTTGGGAACGTTTTGGCTTTAACTCGAGAGTTTTTACAGTTTTTTACCACTTGTTGCTTTCCAAAAGATTCTGGATTCAATTTCAAATTCTTTATTTTCTTCGCTAACAAACATAGTTTGTGTATCGATTACACAGGCCGACGAAAAATTTTTTTGTGAAAACTTTTTTTACTTTAATAGCTGCTTTTTATTGATTTTTATGTGCTGAATCCAAATCTGGCCTTAGTTTTTTTGTATCACCCATAGTTTTTCTGCAATTTGGGTTTTTATATAGTATACATTTTTATGTAGTTTCTTATGTAGTATAAATACGGTATATGGTGAAATTAATGAAACACTATGTTACATCATAATCATGAATATATTATTACAATAGGTTACTTGAAACAGTTATACATATGATATAATACAGGTTCCATTAGTCATCTGGGATTGGTTTGTATTTTCTTTCCCTCTTTTCTTTGAAACTTCTTGTGTAGCTTTTTCTACGATGAGTCGCCTGCTGAACTTCTCTGTGAAGTGACCAACAGTAGTCCCCCATCATGTTAGTGTTCCAGCGGCCCTGATAGCGTTTTTCCATCAGTTTAATGTCCTGGTGAAAACGCTCTCCTTGCTCCTCACTTACATCGCCCAAGTTTTCCGGGAAGTAATCAAGATGACTGTTCAGGAAGTGAACTTTCAGGCTCATCAAACATCCTAACTTTTTAAAGTTCTTTAACATGTTAGCAACAATAGCAACATATTCTGGATCTTTTTTATTCCCCAAGAACTTGGTAACCACTTGCTTGAATGACACCCATGCTTCTTTCTCATTTGAGGTCATTGTCGATTCAAAGTTAAGGTCTAACATCATTTTTCTAATGTCTGGTCCGACAAAGACGCCTTCTTTCAGTTTAGCTTCTGAGAGGTGTGGAAACTTTAGGCAGAGATACATAAAACATGGCCCATCTTTAGGCAAAGCCTTCACAAACTGTTTCATGAGGCCTAACTTTATGTGAAGAGGTGGTAGGAGCACTTTTTTTGGATCTACGAGGTTTTTGCGAAGAATGTTCTTTTCACCTGGTTTTAAAGATTCCCTAGCAGGCCAGTTCTTTTTGCACCAATGTTGATCTCTAGCCCTACTGTCCCATTCACACAAGAAACATGGAAACTTGGTAAAACCACCTTGTTGACCAAGTAGCATACATGTTACTTTTAAATCACCACATATCATCCAACCATGATCACAATAGCCTATTTTATTCAGCACTATTTCTAGGTTTTCATAGCTTTCTTTCATGTGTACAGAATGACCAACAGGTATAGATGCGTACTGGTTTCCATTGTGTAATAAAACAGCCTTTAAACTTCTTTTGGATGAGTCAATGAACAGCCTCCAGTCTTCCTTTTTGTACTCAACACCAAATTCATTCATCAGACCTGGAATGTCTGTACAGTACACCAAATCACCATCTTGTTCAAAAAATTTTGAAAATTGTTGCTCTCTCTTTCTATACACATAAATGCTGGTTCCAGCACCCAACAAGTTCTTTTCTTTTAGTCTAGAGCCAAGCAATTCAGCTTTTTCTTTAGTTAAGCCTAGATCCCTAACCAAGTCATTAAGTTCAATCTGAGTAAACAATTTAGGCTCTACATTTTCTGTAATACATCGAAATTCTTCATCATCTTGTTCACCTAACTCAGATTCTACATCATAAGATGGTTCAGTTTGAATGGAATCCAAATCATCTGGAGGTTCAGGGACCGGCATATCTTGACCGTGTTTCACTGGTCGGATGGCAGACATAAGGTTAGGGTAGCTTATTACCTTCTTATTTTTTGAGTTGTGACCAGTTACATCAACACTACAAAAGTAACAATCATCAGAATGATTTCTTTGCTCTCTCCATATCATAGGAACTGCAAATTTGAAGGATTTTTTCTCCTTTTTTGACCATTTTCTTAGATCTTCAACACATACATAACATACCTTATGCGGCGCCCAAGATTTATCCTGATCGCCAAGTAAAGTTCCAAAGTATGATCGATAAACCTTTTTCACAAAGTCCGTAATGTTTCTTTGGTGTTTTTTAATCACAAACTCACCACAAATATAACAAAAACTGTCAACAGAGTTTTTACAACCGCGGTTAGACATTGTGTTGAGCACGTGTACAAAAACCGTGAAAGTGAGGTTAGATTGACAGTAAACAAACATCAGCTGTTAACGTTCAAATGGAATCTACCTTTTTTGATCTTTTAGTATGTTTCAGCAGTGCTACCAACACAATTTAAGTCCATTACCTCTACTTTTTTGATTATATTTAAACTATTATAGTATATGTTAAATTCTGTAGAAATCGCTTAATTAAAAAAATGTTACTACAAAATGTGAAGAAATTGTGGGTGATACAGCTTTGTAAGCATCATATTTGGATTCAGCGACCTGAAAGACATTAGAATAGGGTATTTTTAGTGAAAAAGTTTTTTCATCGTTGGCCTGTGTTATCTGTCATTATCCATTTTATGAAGTAAATTGTTTATAACAATTCACGTATTTTGAATTGGGTTAAAATCCGGTGAGATTCATGGCCATTCAAGGCATCTAATATGTTTGATCTTGAAATATTTTATCAAAGTTGATATTGGAGCCAAAGCTTGTTGAAAAACTGTTTGGCCGTTGCCTTAACTTTTCTTAGTTCAATTTCCAATCAATGTTCCAGCGATTCTGAGAGTTCATCGTGCATAATGGGTCTGGTACGTTTCTAAGAACAGCAACTACACAACATATTTACGATGAAGGTTTAACTGTTTACAAAAAAAATAGCTCTTATGTGAGAACAGCAGTTTTATTCAAATTTGAACAGTCCAGGTGAGATATTTTTGCCTAATCTGTCCATAAGGCTATTTAGAAGTTGTTTGGTGGTTTTTCTTTATTAAAAAAAGCTTTTTATCATTTGCTGCTGTTTTTCTCTTCCTTCTGCATTTGCCTTTTCTATTCATCTCAATCATTCTTTGTACTTTAAATTCTCTTGAACAGCTCTTAAATTTACATAATAAACCTTTAGACTAGGAAATAGCTCAACCACATCTTCCTCATTTATACTTTTGGGAATACCAAATGATACATCAGAGATAAGAAAAATTTTTATGTGTCTCTTGGAACTTTTTGTGTGAAAATTAATTTTTTCTATTTTATTATGAATTAATTTTTTTATGAATTTTTATTTTACAAAAAAAAACACCTTTTCAACGACGACGATATGTTTCTACTCCACAATTTGCATTATTGCGATCATTTGATTTTCATTTTATTATAGTTTTGAGCTCATGCATTGTGAATTCCAATATTATTCTTCTATACATTTGGTTTTTTTGTACCTATGCGTTTAAAATGTGACAAGATGACAGATCTGTTCTGCATCTTCCATATTTTCACGACAAAAAGGACTACAACTGTCTTTCCAATGTAGACGGCCGTTTCGCATCATTTTTAAGAGACCAGATCCACTACGAATATCAGCATCAGTGAGCTGGCTCACTCGATGCCGAGATGTAAAGCCGGTTGCATAAGGCAAGTAATCTAATTTATTGTGAATGAAAGCAATCGTACCCGCAAAGCTGTCACACTAATGTATAAAGTGGTTGGTGATCAAATAGGCTGTCCGATTTCGGGGAATTCTAGAAACTGAACATATAGTCTGATCTCCCTCCACCGATTGTCCTAAAACTTGATTTAATAAATTTTTGGATAAATGGTCACTAAGACTTCTATTAGTTGTTGCCACGGATGCCATTTTTCAAGATAATTTTAAATGGGATCATAGGACAAATGATTCATCATTTAAAAAGCTCTTTTGTTACTAGATATATTGCTAGATTTTTGTGTGATTCTTTTCTAATGTTCTAAACTAACACTGCTCCATTTTTTTCACTTTTCCACATTCTGATATTTTCACATTTAGTTAATTATTGACATCTGTCAAAAATTACCGGTATTTTTAATGGCATCTTATACATCATTTGAAAGCTCTTTGAAAAAAAATTTAGGAATGTAGGTGCTGAGTGACACAAGTGCTTCCAAATGATTTGTCACATGTCATATATTCTTATTTAAAAAAAATTGTTAATGATATGTAATTTTTGACATATGTCAATAAATAATCAAGTGGAAAAATGAAAACATAAGTTTTCCTTAAAAACTGAATACTATCAAATTATTAGTGGTAATTCATATTTTTTAAATACTGCCGCCAATAAACATTGAACGATTACCGTTTTGAAAGTGCGCAACAGAATGACACAAAAATCTAGAAACATCTGAATAACACAAAAGCCTTAAAACGATGTATTATTTGCCATATGCTTCCATTTAAAATTATCTTAAAGAAATTCGCCCGTCCCCCATTTTTAATATTTATATCACTGAAATGTGATGAAGTTGTGTCCTAAATGAGTTACCAAAAAGAGTATTAGGCTTTGTTGGTTAGAAAATCGTTTAGAGGGTGGAAAGATAAGACTGAAATTTTAAAATGTGAGACTATTTTACTGCAATGGAGTATTGTTATCTTAAGGAAGAAGTGTGAAAGAGATCCAGTATGGATCTAGAAAAACGATATATCGCTACCTTGGAAGAAGAACGTCGTAAGTCGAAATATTTTGTAGATAGTTTTTTATTTGTCTTTTCAGGCTTTAAATTTTTTCTGCGGCTTTTAGTAATGCCTTCTGAATATTGCTCCACTTTTCATTGACATCTTCTGATGTTAAGATTTCTTCTCCTACTTCCGTTAGATTTAAGTAGACTTGTTGGATCACTTTTTGGTGTATTTCTCTTTTTCTTAATTTTGTATAGATAATCAAACGTTGGTTTGTTTCTAGGTATTACAATCTTTGAGTTTCACGTGCATTCTTGCTATCAGAGGGTTATGGTCTGAGTTGACATCTGCTCTGGGGTATGCTTTTACTGCTTTAATTGATTTTTTGTATTTATTTTTGACTAATATATAGTCTGTTTGATTTCTGACTATGCGGTCTTTGTTGTCTGCAGGAGATCTCCAAGTGTATAATCTTCTGTCGGGTAGTTGGAACATTGTGTTCATTATTGCAAAATGCTCATTTTGACAAAAATCCACAAGTCTATCCCCTCTTTCGTTTGTGTCACCTAGTCCAAATTCCCCAACGTATTCGTCAACTTTTCCTCTCCCGACTTTAGCATTAAAGTCCCCCATTACTATTGTATTGTCTTTTTTTTAATAGTACTCCATGTACCTACTGTCGTAACTCAAATGAATTCTACAACCCATTTAAACATAACCTCAACTTCTTTACAAGACTGACACAACTCAAAATAATTCATTATTCTTCGCAGAAAGTACTATATTATCTTGTGTTTTTGGGAAAGGATGTCATATCTCAAAATATGACAATATTGTGCAAAATGTTGAACCAACTTTTCGATTAACAATATCGACACTTCTACCATCTGACGGGAATAGGAATAAACTAACTTTATCACACACAAAAATGTAGAATATTTGAAATGTGTTTACTGACATAGTCCATTGCTTACTTTTTTGAGATATGACAGTCTTCTTCCAAAGTAGCTTAATATGATCTATATCAAAATCACGTAATATTTACAATGAGCGTCTTCTGCATATATGACTAATATGTGTTCTTTTTCACATTTTAACCTACTCTTTCGCACTCCCTTTTTTATTTATAAATATTGTTCTATTCAAATCACAACGTTGTCTCAAATATATTATATTTACATTTTTAAACAAATTTTATAAAACATTGTCTACCACTATAAACTGTGACCGATATAGTGTTGCGACGTTACAAGATTTATCTGCTGTATGTTCACTTCGTAGACTTCCGAACCTATATCAAAAGTATTACCTTCAAACCAATCAGATAAATGAATTTTATTTATATATAAATGAATGAATATGGTATTTTCTTGTGATATAATCGATAAATTTACCCATAATATTTAAATGTAACGACAAGAATAAATTTATCTGTGGCTCGATTCGGATAGAGTGAAATGCACGATTTTAAAAACGCCTGACCAGGCAGACTTATTTATTAATGTTAAGGTTGGACTGTTTATTTCATAGATATATAAAAGAACACTTTATTTTGTCAATTAATTAAAATTATTATCGGCAAATTACAGTATTAAAAAGATTTACAACTGAATAAGGTCCTTATAAAATAAAATAGTATATCTCACATGCAACAGTAAGCTAACGTACCCATCGAGCAAAAAGACAAAAGAGGGAATGTAAAGGTAGTGGGGGCAAACATATTGTTAGACAGGAAGTGCGATCTTTAGAGGCCACATTAAACAAGGAAAGAGAGTCTCTCTCCTTGTTTGACATCAAATTTAGTTGGGTTATGTTATTGTTTGTCCCAAATGTCACATGAAATCTTATTTATATTGAAGTTTTTTAACAATTGTGTCGCATTTTAGACTATTATCGTTAATAATTAATTAAAACTTTCTCGTCTAAGACACATTCTGAAAAATATTATATAGCTACTGTTGATAAGTGTCGGAAAATTTAAATTTGGCGCATTCGCATTTCCGGATATGTCCGCCATCAGAGGCCACTTTTTTGGTCTCCTTTTCATAAGGATTAGATTCCCTCTTTTGTCTTTTTGCTCGATGAACGTACCACGTACGATACGAGTCCCCCTTTCTCCCCAACCATATAGCCTAATCTAAATTAATCAATTTTTATATGAACTAAGATGGCTATACTGTTTTAGTAACTTTTAGTTTTTTAGTGAACCATGTAAAATGGCACATGGGTGACATTTTACAAAATTATTGTAAATGGGATCATACGGCAAGTTATAGTTTATTTTGGAAGCTTGTACATCGGTATGTTTATATTTTTATGCGATTCTATAACTCCTATTTTGACAGATTTCAATAACAAAACAAATGTGTTCTAAAACAAGTTCTTTTTAATCGTTTTTTAAGAAAGCTGTTGACTAATGGCGAACAAACTGATTTTGACTTAGTAAATAAACAAATTCATTCTCTCAGTATGTGGAAATTGGAAAAATAAATTGACCTCTTCGGGCATTTTCATTAAAGGTTAAAAACTGCTAAATTGTTAGTGGTAGACCACTCATTTTTCCACAGTGTTGCCATTGAGTATTCAATATTCGCCATTTTGAAAGTTCAGACAACATAGTAAAAATTTTAGGCAACATGTGAAATGACACAGGAGCTTTTAAATGATGTATCGTACGGCATCATCATCATAAGTGGCTCGACAATCTGATGTGGATCTTGGCCTGCTCACGAAGAAGTCGCTACTCCTATATAAATATTATTAACTGTACCTAAAAAAATTTCATTTATCTTCGGCTCTCTTTTTTATAGCCATCTCTTTTCGAGGTACAGAGTTATCAAAACAAGGTATTTCTTTAGCTTAACAGTCTATTTTGATATGTGGACAATATTGATGCCAGATTAAACGTCTGTATTCTATTTCGTTAGGTATTTCTGACTCACGGGTAAATATTCAGGGTTCCTTCATTATTAGAGGTCAATTGGCAAAACAATTGTATCATTTTTACTAAGTTCCAAAACATCCAGCCTGTATTGCAGATCTGTCACTATTCGACTTCCATATTTTTTACAATTTAAGGAAATTCTTTTTACACTATTTTATAAAGAAGTGCTATTGGCAATTGGTAATTTGATCCAATGCACTCGATTTAAATAAGTTCGACTTTATTTTTCAATAAGCAAGAAAAAACAGTTTGGGATCTCTTATAAAAAAAAATCTATGTATGCGGACCTTTGTGTACCTTTCATAATACCTTTTTGGGGTTTATACTTGACTTCTGTGGGTCAAACTTCTTCAGTACAAGTTGTTATGGTTTTAAAACGATATTAAAATGTTTTAGATATATAAACTGTGATATACAAGATTGTATAAACTAAAATTAAAATGCTTTGTCATTATTGTTGATGTTGAGTGTCGAAAGTTTATTTGTCCGCTTTGTAGTAGAATTGTTGTGCCTTGTTTAAAACCTATAAAGATCTAAAAGCTTGATATACGCCAAAAACATGTCTTAGTTGCCTATCATTCAAAATGGCCGACCTGTGCCATTTTCTAAAATTTTAAACGGAGTCTTATGGCAATTAATAACCTCATTCTGTCTATTTTAAGTATTACAATACAAATTCGGGCAATTTGTTGTAAGCATAACATTAAACATTTGCGTTAAAAATTCGATAAAAAAAATTACCGTATTATTTGGCAAAATCCATGAAATTTTATAGAAATGCTGAGACGGGTCAATTTTTATTCCAAATAGGATATTAATGATATCTGTCATTTGTTTTTAAATAGGAAATATACCATACTTGGTGCATTATTAGAGATATACTTCGGTTAATAATACAGACATCCATTCATTCTTTATTAAATCGAAAACTATTAATTTATCGCCCCCTTAAAAATCACGCGTAACGCCTATGTTTCGTTGATGTGTCAGAAGTTTTTCTATTATATTAACACGAATTTTGCAACTGCAGTAGGAGACTTTATTGGAGGTTGAAACAAATTATTGTCCGTCGATTTCCATTCAATTATAAAGTCACTCTCAATTTTCAAAAAATTACAGCAGGTACTGACACTTCAGAATATTTTGACCTAACCTACTCGCTTATTTGCAGTCATATTTAATTATTTATTTTCAATTATGCGAAAAAAGCTTTAATAACGTCATTATGAGTTAAGTATGCTTCAAAAACGTCAAAAAACGCCGATTATGCGCAAAGAGGTTAAAAATTATTGATTTTATGTTACAAAAACGTCAGATATATGTCAATTGGGCGTCCATAGCATAAAAAACGTCAAATATGCATCAAAAGCGGTAAAAACGTCAACTGCGCATGAATGGCGTTGAAAATCGTCTTATTGTGCATGAATTAGACTTCAAAAAAGTGTCAAAAAAAACGTCGGAATATGTGTCAAAGGTGGTAAAGTCAATTTCGCGATGAAAAACGTCGACTTTTTGTAAATTGAGCGTCAAAAGCTTTAAAAAACGTAGAAAATCGCGTAAAAGCGCTAAAAAACGTCAATTACGCATGAATGACGTTAAAAAACGTGTATTATGCGTCAAATAGGCTTCAAATGTCTCATAAAGACGTCGATTATGCGCCAAAGATGTTTAAAATCGTCGATTAACACGACGTCGTAAATTGATTAAAAGCAGTAAAAACGTCATTTTGTGATAAACAACATCGAATATTCGTAAATTAGGCGTCAAAAGCTTAACATAACGTCGGCAATAGATTAAAAGCGGTAAAAACGGCAACTACTGCATGAATTGACGTTAAAAAAACGTCAATTATCCGTCAGATAATGAAAAATCGTCGATTTCGTGTGACAGCAACGTCCATATTTGTAAATTGAGCATTAAACGCTGTAAGATAACGTCGACTATTATTAAAAACTGTAAAAAAAACGTCAGCACATGAGTGACATTAAAAAACGTCTATTATGCGTCAATAGGCTTCGAATGTCTCATAAAGCGTCGTAGCGAGTTAAAATCGTCGATTAACATCGCGTCAATAAATGTTTAAGATCATAAAACGTCATTTTGTGATAAAAAACATCGAATATTCGTAAATTAAGCGTCAAAAGCTTAATACAACGTCGGCAATAGATTAAAAGCGGTAAAAACGTCAACTACGCATGAATGACTGTTAAAAAACGTCTATTATGCACCACTTAGGCTTCAAGGTGTCAAAAAAACGTCAATTATCTGTCAGACAATAAAAATCGTTGATTTTGTGCCAGCAAGCGTACAATATTTGTAAATTGAGCATTAAACGCGTAAATAAGTCGACTATTTATTAAAAACGTCAAAAAACACGGCAGCACATGGGTGACATTAAAAAACGTCTATTATGCATCAATTAGGCTTCAAAGGTGTCAATAAAACGTCGATTATGCGTCAAAAATGTTTAAAATCATCGATTTTGTGATAAACAACGTCAAATATTTGTAAATCAAACCTCAAAAGCTTAAGAAAACGTCGACTATCGATTAAAAGCGGTAGAAATGTCAACTACGATTGAATAACGTTAAAAAACGTCTCTTTTGCATCAATTAGGCTTCTAATGTGTAAAAGAACGTCTATTATGCGTCAAAGATGTTAAAAATCGTCAATTTTGTGAAACAACGTCAAATATTTGTAAATTAAGCGCCAAAAGCTTTTAAATCAACGTCGAAAATCGATTAAAAGCTGTAAAAAAACGTCAATTGCGCATGGATGACGTTAAAAAGCGTCTATTGTGTCCAAAAGACGTCGATTATGCGTCGAAGATGTTAGAAATCGTCGAAATCAATAAACAACATCGAATATGTGTAAATTAAAGGTCAAAAGATTAATACAATGTCGACAATCTACGCATGAATGACGTTAAAAAAAACGTCTAATATACATCACTTAGGCATCAACGGTGCCAAAAAAACGTCAATTATCCGTCAGACAATAAAAATCGTTGATTTTACGCCAGCAAACGTCGAATATTTGTGAATTAGGCATCAAATGCGTAGAAAACGTCTTATATTATGCTTCAAAGATGTTAAAAATCGTCGATTTTGTGATATACAATGTCAAATATTTATAAAATAAGCGTCAAAAACTTAAATCAACGTCCACAATCGATTAAAAGCGGTAAAAACGTCAACTACACATGAATGACGTTAAAAAACGTCTATTATGCACCACTTCAAAGGTGTCAAAAAACGTCAATTATCCGTCAGATAATAAAAATCCTAATTTGTGCCAGCAAAATCCTTGATTTTGTGCCAGCAAACGTCCAATATTTGTAAATTAATCATTAAACCCGTAAATAACTCGACTATTCATTAAAAACGGTAAAAAAAACACAACGGCGCATGGATGCTTAAAAACTTCTTCAAAAACAAACGCCAAAGCTTAAAAAAAGTCGGTTATTTATCAAAATGATTAAAACACGTCGATCATATTGCAAATGCAACGAGTATGCATAAAAAGTTCTGTTTTTTTGTCAAAAAGTTGACTACTCGACGATTTTTAACACCTATTCGATGATTTTTGAGACATTTTTTTGACGCAATCTATGCTACACGACAATTTTTAACGTTTTTGACGCATATTACACGTTTTTTGACACGTAATCAACTTGGCGGAATTAAAGTGACATGGAGTGTCATAATTACACAAGGTATGTTCCCTATTTAAAAGTAAGCGATTATAGAACTGAAAAAAGGGCGCTGAAAATCACAGACGTTTGTTTTGTTAAACTGTATTCTTTTTGCCTGGATCAACAGAAAGATGTTTACGTCTGTTTTATCGACTATGAGAAAGCATTCGATACTATTAAACATGACAAACTCATAGAACTATTACGTCTTTCAGGACTTGACACTAAGGACATCCAGATTATAAAAAATCTATATTGGAATCAAACAGCCCACATGAAGAATGGACATATGGTGAGTGAAAACATAACCATTTCTAGAGGGGTAAGACAGGGCTGTATTCTTTCGCCACTGCTTTTCAACCTGTACACGGAACAAATATTTCTAGAGGCACTAGAAGAGTACAATGAGGGCATCAAGATTAATGGCGTACCAATAAGTAATTTTCGATATGCAGATGATACTATTATACTGGCCGATAACATCGAAGATTTACAGATGATGCTACATAGAGTTAATACAACTGGCAGCCGATTTGGACTGAAGATCAATAGAAAGAAAACTAAATTTATGGTGATCAGTAAAAAAAAATTTCAACATATCGACCTGCATATTGAAGACGAACGTATTGAAAGAGTACACCGATTTAAATATCTGGGATATACAGTAAATGACAAGTGGGACCCAGAAGTAGAGATTAAGATCCGAATTGAAATAGCAAGATCCAAATTCATCAAAATGAGAAAGCTCTTAAGCAACCGCAACCTAAGCATTAACCTCCGATGGCGCGCCACGAAATGCTACGTACTCTCTACGCTACTTTACGGCGTAGAAGGGTGGACGTTAACAGCAGCAACTATAAAGAAGTTAGCGGCTCTAGAAATGTGGCTGTATCGACGCATACTGAGAATACCTTGGACAGACAGAGTGACCAACACAGAGGTATTAAGACGAATGGGTAAAGAGGTGGAATTGTTAACAACTGTTAAAAGGAGGAAAGCGTCATACCTGGGCCATGTGTTCCGTAATGATAAGTACAGTCTGCTACAGCTTATCGTGGAAGGCAAGATTGAAGGTAGAAGAGGTTTGGGCAGAAAGAAGAAATCCTGGCTGAGAAACTTGAGAGAATGGTTTCAAATACCAGAAGCTGCGAACATAATTCATGCGGCACAAAACAGAGAAACCTATCGTATGATGGTCGCCAACCTTCGGTAGAAGACGGCACATAAAGAAGAAGTATTCTTTTTGAAATAAATATCGACCTTGTAGCATCTTCACAAGATCTTATAAATATTGACAAATATCTGGGTGAACTGTTATCATGTTCTGTAAAATTTGATTTAAAGTAACTTTAGTAAAACTTGTAAATTTACTGAATTTAGTTCTAACACAAACTGATTTTTGTAGTTTTTAATCAATGCATAGACCGTAGATGCGCATACAAATATCCTCAAAAAAATGACGTTGACATGAAGATTGCGGATCTTTAGCTTCGTTAATAGTTGCATGATGATATACTTTTGTAGTTAAAGACGTCTCGGATCTTGAATTATATTTTATATAAGGTGTAACTAATTTTTTTGTCAAATATGATGTCAGTCCGATCAGACAGACTCCTCCTCGAATGTTACATTTCTCGTATATTATTTTCGATTGTATAAGATATATTTTTATTCTACTAATAAATATTTTTGTTTAATTTGTTTGTATTTATTACCTGTCCAATTAATCCTATTCCAGTTTTAGTAAATTATTGTATAGTGTTAAAAACGTAAATACAGAGCAATCGAAGAAAAAATCGCAATTAGAGCCTTGGAATAAGCCTTCCTTCGCTTGAAAGCTTAGTCAGTCAACAGAAGATCAACACTACCCGGGAAATATAAGAAGTGGAAGAAAATAAGGGGTTTGTGTGTTATGGTAAACACCAACTTTAATTCGTGGAAATGGTCAAATAAAGAGGATGCGATAGAACGCAGCAAGGAAAAAAGTCTCTTTCTGTCCATTCCATATATTTGGTCTTTTCTTCATTTATGTACATCCCTTTCTTTCTCGCTTTCATTTCTAATCTTTTTATTATTTCTTTTAATTCTTGCTTACTTCTGGCTATCAGTACAATGTCGTCAGCGAATGCTAAGCATTGGTGTTTTCTTTGATATATAAGTCCTGACCTGTTGATTCCAGCTTCTCTGATGGTAACTTCGAGGACTATACTGAACAACAGCGATGACAGTGGGTCTCCTTGTCGCACCCCCTCACTGACCTCAAACTTATCTGTTTCTTCGCCATTTATTTTAACCCTATTCTCTGTTCTTCGGAGTGTCACTTTTACCATTCTTATCAGTTTTTCACTAATTCCCATTTCACGTAGTGCTTTGTATATTTCTTTGCGTTTTATCCTATCGAACGCTTGTTTAAAGTCGATGAATAGGGCCATTGTAGGTTTCCCATATTCGTAGCTTTCTGC
Source organism: Diabrotica balteata (assembly GCA_918026665.1). Taxonomy (NCBI): domain Eukaryota; kingdom Metazoa; phylum Arthropoda; class Insecta; order Coleoptera; family Chrysomelidae; genus Diabrotica; species Diabrotica balteata. The sequence goes on along the minus strand of OU898284.1, from coordinate 115,309,508 downwards.
TTGTATTTCGCGCAGTAGGAAAATTTGATCCACTGTGCTGCGCCCATTATATATATATATATATATATATATATATATATATATATATATAATATATATATATATATAATATATATATATATATATATATATATTGTAACATTTTTTTTATTATTAATATATTAAATATTTCTAATTCCTTTTACCCCCGTGCGATACGCCTATGATCGTGTATCGATAGCAAAATATTGTAGATACCCAGCTAAAATGGAATTCCCTAATTAGGAATGGTTTTTAATCCTTCCGTCATAATATTCATTATGAAAAGAGTATAATGCTTTTGGTATTCAGTTTCCTTTTCATAAATTGGTAATTTTCGTCGAAGGCCCGTTTCTTTTGACAATAACTTAATCCCAAGTATTGTCTGTTTCTTATGTCCAATTGTTAATACCGATTATTTTACCTCAAAGTTTCCAATAGTCGTTAAGGCCTTACCTTCTGAGAAACACATACAACTGTCCTATCATTCTTGAGTGGGGGAATATTTTCTTCTTCCTTTTTCAGGGACAGTTGGTGAAATTTTTAGTGGAACCAATTTACTTGTTGGTGGGCAGTTGTTGAGTGAGGTAATATCTCGTGAGACTTGTTGGTGGGCCGTTGTTGAGTTAAGGCCAATATCTCGTGTTACGCTTTGCTCACTTTATTTCTTATCGTATCGTCTTTGTGAATTATTTTCTAAGTGTGTATACACTTTATATTTGAGTTTTCTTTCCTTAGACTATATTAAATTATATATAGTTCTACACTACCTTTAATGGTTATTAAATTCAGTGTTTAGTACCAGAAAAGTATTAAATTCAGTGAATTAAGCTGCCTTCGTCAAGATCTACTGTAAGTAATTTTATCTACAATTATCTGGGCGAGTAATATGGTATGGTACCATATCACCTGCCATTATCTGGACGTATCATCTATATCTTCACCTGAAGATTGCCGATTTTTGAATGTAATTGAACCATTCAAGAAATTTCTATAAATATTACCTATGAACATACAAGTCTCAGTTTTTTATTAAATAATAGTGCGAGATAGTTAATTGACTTAGCCAAGTGCGGTTTGGTTTATGTTTTCATTCTTGTAACCTTTTTGTTTTTTTTTGTAAATTTAGAGTTAAGTAATTTTTGCTATCTTTTGTATTTCCTATAATTTTTGTTCATTATCTTTCCTATGATATCTCGAGATACGCCAAACTATATTTGTATATGATTGCCTTATACATCTTGGTAAAGGTATTTTTTTATTACATTATAGCTTAATTTTATACATATATAACACCATTTCATAGTTGTGTATTTTTATTACCTGGGTTGCATTTAGCAGCATCATAATTTTGTGTTTAATATATTGTTATTGTTTTATGCATGTATTTTATTTGTCGGCTCCTAACAAGTTCCCTGATAAAATAATAGCTCTGAACAATTACTATCTTTAAATATTACTATGCTTTTGAACTGTAGAAAGATCAGGCTGATTAAGTTTCGTAGGTAAGTAAGTGTAATACTTAATATATTTATTATTTGTTTATATATTGCGTTGACCAGATTTATTTGATAATTTACTGTTGGTATCTTTCCTTGGGTTTGATCTCTGAACCTAAATATCTTTTCTTATCTCTTTTCTTTTCTAAGGTTTTCTTAATTTTCTCCTTAACCCCAAAAAATTGAGTGGCGCCCTGTTTCTATCTTCTCTTATCTTTGGTAATTTTACCCATCTATCTTTTTGTTTATTTCTGTATCTTTTCTAATATCTCTTATCCTATCTTTACCTATTTCTTCCGTTGGATCCATTCCCGGTTCCAAAAGCTAGTTTCGAACCCACGACTCGCTCTCCACCAACCATCTGGCTGCCGTCCGCAGTGTCTCCATTGGTTATCTTTCTAGCACCACCCAAAAAAGATTTCCGAGGTTACAATATATGTATATAACATTTGCAATTGTATGGGGGATGTATGTCTTGTATTGGGGACAAAACATGTATTTAAAAATATTTTTTTTGGCAAGTTTTATTTAAATCAAATCTCCTTTCACACGTACAATTATTAATAAACTTAATCATACATGTTTCTTAAGAGAACATAAAAATCTGAGTAAAATTAACGTTTTAATATCAGAAAATGTATTTTTCTGGCCTTAGAGTGTCAGGTACTGGTGCCTCTACCTTATTTCATATGAAGGCATCCAGCATACAGTTCACGTCGATTTGGAAATGAGAAAAGATGTTTGCAAAAAGATTCCGAAAAGTTTGAATGTTTATCAGAAGAGTGCAATAGTACTTCACTTTCGAGCTGTGTAGTAGGTATATTTTTAACAATAAAACACTGAAAACTTTGTTTTCAAACTTCCACAAAATTTATTTTAACTTATCACTACAGCTGTTTCGGCTGATTGCCTTACTCAAGTGATCACTTGAGAAAGACAATCAGTAAGGCTAAAAGAACTCACTGTACCTTTCAATCAAATATATGATACCAGTGAAATTCCATCGGACTGGTTAAAATCGATCTTTATTCCTCTACCTAAGAAACCAAACGTTAAGAAATGTAGCGATTGTAGACTCATTAGTTTAATGAGCCATGCCGTTAAAATACTGTTGCATATTCTTCTAAACCGAATTACAACAAGTGCGAAGAAATAATTAGTCAAGAGCATTTCGGGTTCCGGAGATGCCTTGGAACTAGAGAAGCACTATTTTCTATGCAAACACTCCTTCAACGATGTTGGGAGGTAAGAAAACCCGTATATATGTGCTTCATTGATTTTGAAAAGGCATTTGATCGCGTTCAGCATACCAGACTAATTACCGCCTTGCAGAGCATCCAACTAGATGAGAAAGACATCAAACTTATTGCCAAACTTTACTGGAACCAAACAGCCATTATTAATACCAACAACAGAGAATCAAAGCCAATCAGTATTGAACGAGGCGTAAGACAAGGCTGTATACTATCTCCCACCCTCTTTAACGTGTATTCTGAGAATCTATTTAGGGAAGCTTTAAAAGATCAAAAAGGAATTATCATAGGAGGAGAAATAATTAACAATATACGGTACGCCGACGATACTGTGATTCTAGCTGAAAACATCGACGATCTGCAGGAGCTAATCAATAGAGTTGACATGGAATGCACAAATTGGGGACTGTCGATAAATATCGATAAAACTAAATACATGGTGACCAGTAAAGTGGATATCGGCGCAACCCAACTGATATTAAACCAACAACCGCTGCAGAGAGTTCAGAGATTCAAATACCTTGGATGTTGGATTACCCAAAATCTAGATCCATCCTTCGAAATTCGATGTAGAATTGAACAGGCAAGAAACTCATTTCAAAAATTCAAGCCTCTATTATCCAATAACTCATTAAATTTGGAAATCCGTGAAAAGTTTACAAGATGTTACGTGTGGTCTGTACTTTTGTATGGATGTGAAACTTGGACTTTAAACGCCGATATCATGAATAAAATCGAGGCGTTTGAGATGTGGTTGTATCGAAGGATACTAAAAATTCCATGGACTAGCAGAACCAGAAACGAAGAAGTTCTTCGAAGAATGGGACATCAACGAACTCTATTAAATATTATTAAGAGGCGTAAACTAGAATATCTTGGACATATAATCAGAGGACCAAGATATGAGTTCCTTCGGCTAATTCTCAACGGTAAAATCGAAGGAAAGAAATGGATAGGACGGAAGAAACTCTCTTGGTTGAGGAATTTGCGGCAGTGGACAGGTTTGACAGCGGACCAATTGCTACACGTAGCGCAAGACCGAGATCAGTATAACAATATTATAAGCATGGTAGTCGCCGACGTTCCGTAGGGATATGGCACTCTAAAAAGAAGAAGATAGCTAATGTCGGATATTATAGTTTGCCAATTATAATTCTACACTTGGAAAATAATAAAGGCCATATTTTATAAATAAATTTTATTTTAATACTTTAATCACACATTAAACACAACATATATGCCAGTAATTAAATATAGAACATAATACATTTTACTCGACAGCATTGTCCATGCTTGAGCGGAAGACCTTTGATTGAAACTGTCTACTATACGAATTTTCCAGCCCATGTTGGCTTGTGTGAAGGAGTTGTAGTATACGATATCAGGCCACGAAGTGTTCGGAGTAAATTCCAAAACGGCTGGATCTCCAGTTTCGCAGTGGTACATTAAAGATCTGTTGAATTTTTTAAATGTTTCAAAATCGTCATCGAGTCTTCTGTCCTGGCCTTCTTTGTGTTCCGATAGACAAAGAACACCAGCTGAAAAATAAATAAATAAGAAATATTTTGTTTGCAACAATTATTATACAACCTATAATGTGTTATATACTGGGAGATCAACTTTTGTGAGAAGGTCAGTTATAGGATATACCAAAAAAAATTTTTTAAATTAGTTACAAATACACAGGGTGGTTCAAAACACAGTACCACGCAATGTATTTTATTTTAATTTTAAAACCCTCTTCATTCCTTGTTACAAGAATACAAAACTGCTTTAAAAAAACTAAATAGCATACAATCTACAGCTTTGAGAGTAGCACTGGGTTCCTTCAGAACTAGTCCAATTAGTAGCTTACAAGTTTTAGCGAGAGAACCACCTCTGTATATTAGACGCCAACAACTATCCCTAAACTATATAGGGAAAATATCACCACAGAAACAACATCCAGTATCTCCCAAATTTCCATCCGTATTGGTTAAGTAAACTACTAAAATATACCCTCTATAGAACGAATAAATCTTCTAACTTTGACATGGATAAGCTAAATCGATCTCTAGAAGTCAGTGTAAATTTTCCTCCATGGACAATCCAACCACTTACCATTGACTTAACCATCACAAAATACCCCAAATCAACTACAAATCCGATTTTCATTAAACACTTGTACTCCAAAGTGATATCTGCTTATTCTAATTATCTCCAAATTTTAGTAAATTTTTGTAAATACACTACTCACACTATAATCATACCTACAAACTGCTGCATCCTCACAGGCTATCCCACAGCCATTTTGGAAGCCTTAATTTTCTTCAAAACGCGTAGTGAGAATAAATGTGTCATCATCACTGACTCATTAAATGCTCTATTAGGTGTAAAACAAATATACCCTACAAATCCAATATTTCCGGCTATAAAAATGAGATAAATATAATTCAATCAAATCGAAAAAAGTAGCATTTATCTGGGTACCGTCGCATGTAGGAATCGCTGAAAATGATAAAGTGAACAGCCTAGCAAACATAAGTCGAATGAACTCACAATACACAATTAAATCGAGAAATTACCCATACTCCGATCTCAACAATCTAATTAAAGACAACTGTATGAACATATGGCAGGACTACTGGAAAGATTCATTAACCAAACTATATGAGATCTATCCGATTGTGAAGACCAACTTAAATAATCCATCCAATAGAAGAGGAGCGCCTAAAAGGAGGACTTCGCAGATTGTGCCGTGACGTCACAATTGACAGATATAAACATGGAGTGACGTCACCAATTATGTTGTATTAAAATTTAATATAATAAGATCGTCGCTAAGATAAGGGAAGTTTCTTTACCTCCGATTAAGTATTTATCTGGCAGATGTAAAAGGTAGCTTTTCAGTCCCGAATAAACTTACCGATAGATAAAATGTCAAATATTTTT